>JAHWFP010212639.1:22671-67703 GCA_023313725.1 Lithobius niger | reverse complement strand
TAAAATGAAATAACTAAGATAGTATAGCTGTTGGAATTAAAAAGACATCCTCTCACTATTCTCATGCATCCTGCGCAAAACAGCTTTTATAATATTTACATAGTTTAGAAGGAATATAGCAAAACTGTTTCCATGAAAGGTAAAATTAGAAAATGAACACCTTTGCACACAAAAGTTAATGTCGCAAAACTGAGTCGTACAGGGAAGCCAACCAGAAGGCATGAAGTTTTAACGTACAATTCTTTGTATCGGTGCCACAATTTGAAACAACCACGGTATGGAAAATTTGCAACTAGCGAATGTATTCTCCAAATGGTGTTGTTAAGGATTTCTTAAAGGGTTTAGTAACTTAGTCTTTCGGCGTCACGAGGAAAATTCTGCCACCACGGCATCAAAATATGCCCAGTCTGCCAATGATGAGATCTCGCCCACATAAATATCCTCACGTGTGCTGCATGGTACGGTATAAATTATACAGGAGAAAAAGAAACAATACACAGCAAACACAGTGAAAATGATCCAGTAAAAATTGTTTTTTCGAATAACGCGGCTCACAGAGGTTGCACGGACTGGTGGTAGGGCTTAAGATTCGTTAAGTCTTTACTCTGGGCTAAGATCTTATTAAGATGAAGTGATCAGGACTTAAACCAACAAATTCCTGATCACTACATAGATTTGTTATCTAAGCCATATCTCCAATGCCTTTTAGGTAAGCATTTATTGCCTTGTGTTTATTTCTTTTCAATAAATGATGCTAACACGTCCCTCGGCCTAATGGAGTCATGGCTGTGACCAATGTGGCCTTAAAAGCGGGTCTTTTTTTTTTTGCTTTGGCATTGGGAAATATGGCCTAGACAACTGTTGGTTCAAGTCCCGTTTAACTAAATGTCCACAAAGGCTTAGTGATTCTAAGCAATTTTTCGTGTAATATTTTCACTATTTTGTTTACCTTTTCACCCGTATGAATTACAGCGATTTGTGTTAACATTGGTAGAAACGATAGCCAAACTCATCCCAAGATGGTCAGTAACAATTCCCTGTGTCTGCCATTGGCCGCAACTGCAAATGCAGCACCAGGGTTTGCTCAAAACTCTTTTGACGTCACTTTCATGCAGCACATATTGAAGGTTTCAACTTTCACTTTCACGCTATCTCTGCCAAAAGTACATTAGAACGCTTATAACATTCGACGTTTCCAAAAGCTTATAAACTTTATTGTCTGGAATTCTTTCAAATTGGCCGTAGACGAAGACAAGCTATTTGCCAAGTCGAATGTTTTTAATAGTTTTTCATGTAGTTTTGAAACAGTCACAAGAAAGAGTAGAAACCATAGATGTGATTCAACTGCGAGAAGAAAAATGCAGCACACGTCCCGATTTCATGGACCCATGGATCTATGCATGCACATTCTTGCTTGTCATGTAGGACATTAACACTGTGTCATTGATGAAAACAGCATCATACCAACTAGTACATGTATTACGATATACTGGTTTTGCATATCTTCATCAACCTGACACTACTCATCTCTACATATGACAAGAAAGGAAACTGCAGTAGCAAAAGAAACCGCAGTCTCCGCATGCTACAATGGGTGTTTTTTTTTGTTATTTATTTCCAAAAATCAAAAATAGTTTGACAAGGAAAACTAGTGTCAATGAAATAAATTAATTCAAAACATATGCTGCACTTTGACATATTCGAAGATATTCAGCGTATCTAGTAGCAACAGAGAAGCGCTCAGTATTGCTACATGCGAGATTTCGCAGCTGAAATTGCACGATGTCTGTAGATAACTGGTCTACTAACTAAACACTGCAACCCATTTTCTGTTTGCACTCCACAAGGCATATAACATGCTAGTCTAACATCATTGTGTCTTCTTAAATATACCTACTGCTAATATAAAGCCACGGTAGCCAACACACTTAAAACCCATCCAAAAATGCTAAATGAACAAACAAAACTACAGCTGCAACCTGGAAGGCACCGACTTCTCGGTTAAAAGCGTAAATGTCACAATTACAGTCACAATTACTGGAATTATGTAGAAAATTTCCGCTCATTTTCACAACGAGGACACTTTTTAATGTCCAGCTAATTTTCGGTGGCTGGCTGCCACCATCCTCAGGCACTCCGACGAAAGTTTTTGGCCTCCGTGTGTTCCTACATCGTTGTCGTCTGCTTCGAATTCATAACAGACGCTCCTCGCGGCCTCCCGTATTTGGTGGGCAGCATACTCTCAAGCTCATCTAGCTTCCACTTCCTGCCAAGCTGTTGCTTCAGGTCGTTGCCAATGACGTTTTCGACCCGGGGAAAAGTTGGCCCTTGAATATTCATTAGCGAAACACCACCAATTTTGTGCAGTTGAATGGCAACTGATTCTAAGCATCTCAGATGCCTGTCGTTTTTAGAATTTGACTTCACAAGTGTTTTAGCTTTTCCCATCCAATATTATGCTTAGACTCCATGCAGATTAAAGGTTTTAAAGTGAAACTTGAAGGGAGAGTCTACCTTGGAACTTAGTACTTTCATCTTGTACACGAACGAAAATCCAAAAGTCAGTGCAGATTCAGGACACTGAATTTAACCCAAATTCTTCCCGAATGCAGCACTGATTTTTGGTTTTGTCTTACCTGTTCCAAGATGAAAGGTTTAAAAGATAAGGAAAATCTCTCCACCCTGACCTTAGAATTGAATAGCCAATAACATCACTATGTGTATGTCACTGGAACGGAAAAGTTAAACGTCAGGGTGAGGGTTAAATGGCGCAGAGCTTGTAAGTTAGCAAGCGTATAACCAAATATTTAATCAAAGCAGTAACAAAAAGTCTTCCATGAAAATCGGGGCATCTGGATCCTTACTCTTCTGCCCCAAACTGGCATCAAGACTCAGGATTTGCTTTAGTTTTTTAAGTTTCCTCTGGTCCGATCGTTTTCACGTTGTTCTGATGCTTTTCAATGACGTAGGATCATGGGCTTCACACAAATTGCAAAATTCCGTGAAGAAATCACATGCCCTACACCTTCTGCACAACGGATGAAGGTCTAAAGGTGAATTCTGGCACGTACAGGAGGCATAATTAGTCTTTAAGAATCTCACGCACAGCATCTTCACCTTGGCCTGGCCGTCGGCCATTGTTTGGCACAGAAACGAGCACGTCTTCGTTAAACGCGTGCTTAAAAGCGAACGGGGCTTTCCCCACGAGGCAGGCATCTGCAGTAGATATACTGTGCAGCGCACCTAGCGGGAAAATGGGCAACAGGTGTTGAAATAAAAAAAATTACGAAATTTATTTGTTTGAGCATGGGAAAAGCCAAATTAAGCTAATTTAGCACAAGCACTGAAGGTAAGTATTTTGCAGATAGTAAGAAACCAACTTGACTTTCCAGCTGTTACTCAACTGTTCGAACTTTAGTATTCTTCCAAATGCCACCCACGTTAACATCCAAGAAGTAAGAAAACAACTTCACAAAATATCGTTGAAATTAAGTGTTAAAATTTAAGTGTAGTGTTGTAAACTGTGAGAAAATACTGACAAATTCAGTGGCGATAAAACGATATTCTTGACAAAACAAATCCTACTTTCACGACCATTACTGGTGGCGAAAGTGTGATTTGTGTTGTCAGGATAAAGGCAGACAATGGCAGTTTGGATATGTCTGCCAATATCTACAGACGATAATAACAAATATTCTCAGCAGAAATGAACTGTCTAAAAAAAAGTCATCAGTTTGTAAACACAATGCAGGATCGACCCCCCATTACGGTCACAAGATATTTTACTAATAATTAAGGCTCTTCAACATGCATACTGACAGCGAGTATCGGTGCTGATGCTACAGTAATGTTAGCACTGGTGGTGAAAGTGCAATTTATGTTGTCAAGATAAAGACCGCCGATGGCAATTCGGATATACCGGCCAATACCTACAGATGATCATAAATATTCTCAGTAGACTTGAACTGGATAAAACAAAGTCATCGGTTTGTAAACACAGTCAAGGATTGACCCCTTTACACTAAGTATTTTACCAATAAATAAGGCTGTTTGTCATGTATACTGGTAGCGAGTATTGGTGCTGATACTATGGTATTGTTATCAGTCCGGATCAGTCTGGCTCTTAGTTTTGGTCAAACACATTTATTTCGATAATTTCACCTACATTTGAATGATTTTGATATTCCAACACATCATTTTAATAGTTTTTTCGAGAGCTTTAAAACTGTGTTTATCTGAAGTCTGTAGTTTTTCATTCTCAAATTGCCCTAAGTCACCTATTAAATGTTCTAGCATCCTATCCCCCTATAATGCGTTACTGTCAAAATCGTGAAATTAAACACTTCCCTTAAATTGTCGTTTTTCTGCTACAAAATTACTAAAAGCTTCACACATTTAACTAAACCTAGTTTTATCCAATGCGATTCACAATCCGAAAAAATCATATGGACATTTTATGGAAGTTTGTTCCAGGCCGGAAGTTGGCCACAGGATGTGTGGATCATTATCTCCTAGATAGAAGATGAGCACATTTGCTATAGTTGCAGCATGCAATCCCCTCCAATGCTTTAGTTATGAAGGATTTTACGGTTCAAAATTAGTTTCAACTGTGAATTATGCTGCATTTTGGAGCAATGATGTTTTGATAAACTGAATTTATGAATAAAGACAAAAGTCATTGCACTTAACGCTACAGTATATTGAATCTAGATCACGTATGTGAATAATCACATAATCACAGACTTTTCCGAAATGAGTAAACACCCCAGACGTAAGATTAGTAGATGGGGTACATTTTAGTTCACGCTTTCCCCACATGTTTTCCCGAATTGCCTGCATGTTGCCCCCATGGGTATACTACTTAATAAGCGATTTACAGCACTTTAAGAAAAAAAAGCTCCGTGGAGACCATAACACCCCATTTACCCAAGAAGACATATAAATTGTAACTTCTGCAACAATGCTATGGAAAGTGGGTTTTGGGTCAATGCTACATACATTCGTCATTGAAATGTATGTATCATAGATACGGAGAGATTTAATATCTTCTATCTTCAATCCATGCACTTCATTTCCAGTTCATTATCTTGAATTCTATCTTTTTTTTTTTTTAAAGGAATGGGTATCAGAATCAAATATTGCACAGCCTTATTAATAATTAAAAACACTGCCGGAAGAAGTTTGAGTGCCCGGGGCCAGTAGCTCATTGAGCGCTCGATTTATCGCTATTATGTAGCAGACTGCGATCTCTCCTCCCTCTCCCACTCGCCTCTTGCCAAACCTACCCAAAACACATTACCAATACACTAACAACACACAAATCTGACATTAAGGTGTGGGGTAGGTAGGCATCAGACAAAATGTTTGTCTATTATAGGATTACAATTGTATTTAGTTTATAACAAACGTGGCCTCCGACTGACAAGAAAACTAAAAAGAACATGAGTTTGGAAACAAACGTTTAATTTTCTGCCCGGAATCGTGCTTGTTCACAACAAAAAATGTGAAAACGTTAAAAAAGGTAGGAGCTGCCACAAATTGTGGACTTTATACAGCCACCATATTGGACGATTTTTCCAACATGGCGGCTATATGAAGTCCACAATTTGTGGCAGCTTCTACTTTTTTATGTTTTTAACATTTTTATTCCGAACATATCTCAAATATTGAAAAAGTAAGTTTTTGAAGCACGAAATTTGGACTGATTTCCTTCTAGTTGTGAGATTGTGCGTATTTAATTTTGTGCCTCGATTTTTTTGCACTCTCGCAGTATAATGCGTTTACAATTTTCAAATAAGTTTTTGTCAAATTCATGTTCTTCGAATAGCACCGCTCACAAGAGGTGTCACGGACATGGGGATAGGCTTGAAATGTGCGCGAGTTTTCTTGTCAGTCAGAAGGTACGTCTATCATAAACTAACTACTGCTGCAACTCAGAAATTTATTTTTCAAGACCAATTGTATTTAGCTAGGATTCCACAAACAATCATTTATTAAGGTGCAACTTTTTTTTCAATTTTTGCAAGGGGGGGGGGGAAGAAAGGGGGCAGCAGCATTTTAAACACCCTTTTGTGTTTTTGCGCCCAGGGCCACAGCCTCCTTCGTCCCCCTCCCCCCATGCTTGGGCACTGATTAGAAGGCTAAATATTTCCGTCAAAACATGGAAGACATCCCGAGACTAACAAATTTTCTAGTAAGCCCCCCTTGCACTGCAGACGTATGCCCAGAGGGGCCTTTTTTATTTCAAGTATGTGTACGCAGGTTGGTAATGCGATTAGATCTCACATCCCCTTGGCTCGTAGGCCAAATCTCTAAACAACTAAGCTGTGCTTTGTTCGCTTCCTTCTGTTTCAGAGGAAACCCTAACCAAGTTCCCTTTCGCTTTCTTGCTTAGGCATACGTCATGGTGCGGAAGGGGGCAATTCAGGCATTGTCCCTTCGCAGCGTTTACAAACCGACATTCCACTCTAGACCCCAAACTCCAAACCCCAACTCCAAACCCCGAACAAACAAGACCGACAAATCCAAAAAAAGAACACCTGAAAAGAAGAACGAATGCTACCGTACGAGACAGAAAAAGTACTCACCCCGCCAGCATTGTGTACAGGAGCACGCCAAGACTCCAAATATCACAGGCAGCGTCGTACCCTTGTTTCTTGAGTACTTCAGGGGCTACAAAGTTCGCTGTGTAGCACGGCGTCATCAGGAGCCCGTTTTCCGCCCTCATCTGTTTGGCAAAGCCAAAATCGCAAATGCGAAGATGCTCGGGGGAGGCCGACTGGTCGGCATACAAGATGTTGGAGGGCTTTAGGTCTCGATGGACCACCTGAGTAAAAAAAAAAAAAAAGGATATATTATTTTACACCATGCTGGGACATGCAACATACATTGCACACAATCGTTTGTTTGCAGCTCACGGGGCCATAAAAAGAGCCTAATTTCTACAATGCACGAGCCAGAACCACTAGGCCTGCCGCTCTGGTGGTCTGGACTTGGCAAAACTGATGAAACAGGCCACTCTTTTGTGTTCAATCCTTGAGCCATAGAATGGGAAAAGCAGTTGCACAGGGGCTTCTACTTGGTGACTGGTGTGAAAGCAGGACTTCGTGGGCCTGCTGAGACTTCAGGCCGATAAACATATTCAGGGCATTGCGTCTTTGCAACAACCCGAGGACGCTGCTTCTCAGCCTTATGCGGCACGACTTCATGTTTCGTAGTTAAATGTTGTACCACGTGAAAAAAAATAAGTTAGTGTCTAAATTTCTGTTGCTCTTACTATCTACAAAAGCAAAATACTTTCCTTTCGGATACAGCTGGCGTGATCAAATAGGAGGCGAGTCAAGCTATGAACCTGGAGTTATAAACTCAGGTGAACTACACATGTAAAAACTTGAAACAGTGTCGTACCCATGTAAGTATTTGCTTCATTCAATCTTTCAGGCAGCTGCTGGAATTATGGTTAACCCGCACAACTGCCAGCTATTAAATGTTCTTGCATCATGTTTGTTCCATCAGAGCCACTAACGTCCCGTAAGTAGTGGCTGATGAAGTATTTTTATTGTTCCACCATGAACGAGTTTCTACCACTTCCTCTAAAGGGATACCTGAATACCAAGAGGCTGCAAGAGCCCTAGTTCATGAGCCCGCACCTCATGAGACAAATCAAGATTGTTTGGTTTATGATGTCACAAAGCTACAGAGCAAGTTTAAAGGGGGTTACTTTGTCCATTTGCGGAAATAAGGATGTTGGAGCAAGTTCTCTCGGCTGAAGATTTCATAGTACAGGGCGACGTATAGGGATCGACCGATCATTGGATCGGTTTCGGCCGATATTTTTCATCCAATAATCGGATCGGTATCAGATCGGTTTATGTGTCCGATACCGATGTCAACTTCACTGCTAAACGAGAGTTTCAGTTTTGTAAATTGCTTCGGTTTAACAGATTACTTAACTAGCAAAGTTTTGCCAGCTCTCAATACCAAGAATTTATAAGTTCTAGTAAATAATAATACTAATGTCTTGTGCATTGCGTTTAAGTCGTCTAGCGATCAACGGGAACCAAGCACCAGCTGGTCCTACCGGAACACGTACCAAAACCAGCCAAAATTTAGTTAATTCTGAACATTGTGTATCTTAGTTACTTTTATTAAATATTTAACGTAAAAGTACATAAACTTATATTTGCGATCTCGTTTACCTCTTGTTAGTGAAAGAAATCGATGATTGTAGAAGCATTAGTAGTGCAACTTCCGATCCTTGCAAGATTTCTTTGTTGTGGAGCTAGGTCACAAAGGCCAACAGAAAACGTGCTAGTCAGTAATCCTGGACAGTGAATAAGCAGGTTGTAGTTTTTAAAAGGTTTTAAAAATATATTATATTAAAATTGTAATTTTTTTTTTTTAAATACAAATCCATAAAAAATGCGGTAACGAGTAACGTTTTAATTATTTGCTACAGAGTGTGCTGTCTTTTGTCTTAGCTGGTATCGGCAGGGTGCTCGATGCGCGGACAACCGGGAAAAAGTAATGCTGATTAGGCCATTAAAAAAAATCGTCTCATCAAATTTAAAATTATTACTTTTAAAAATACTTTATTACTATTATAGTATAACAATATCCAAGTATTTATTCGAATCCTGTGTTTTTACTACTGTTAAAATTATTCAAGCAGTATCCTCCATTTTACTGGTAGAAGGTGCACCTTTTGGGTATCAACTTTTAAAGAGCACTTTGTAAACATCCGGTTTCTTCGACGTAGTCAGTTTTATCTGTGGTCAGTTTATCCAAGCAACTATGATCTATTTAAAACTAGTTTCAAGTGGATCTGAATGAAACATATGGATTATCAATTAAAGATATTGCAGCAAAAAGGTTTATTCGTAGAAAGCCTTGGATTGGTAAAGCAAACACCCAAGTTTTGTTTCGTGCTGGGTAGTTGGCCAGATGGGCTATGGTGATTTTAAATCGCGTTTTCCTAAGCAGAGTCTATTTTAGTTAGACGTGAGTTTGGGGAGGGGACAAGTAAAGTAAGCAAAGGAATATTTTTCCTAAGTCCAGCGTTACTTTGTCATTCGTTCGTAATTAATTTTTTGCTAGACCATAATTTTAATTACTAGAATTTTGTTTTTTTAGGGATAGGGGTTTGAGGGACAGAGCCTGGAAACTCTCGACAGTTGATGTGAAGTTAAAAGGCGTGACCAGCCCCTGTAAAGATTAGTTTTATAATATCTGATTTTTCTCTCATGCAAGTGTGCATATGCAGTTAGTAGGCTACTCATACTTTACATCAAAAGTTTTAAATCGTTTGTAATGAAGAATTTTAATCAGCGTTAAATTCATTGTACTACAGTGCTGTAAATGGGGTTTTTTCTATTTTTTAGCATTTAACTTTAAATATGGTCCATATGTTCATTTTTTTACTTGTGGTATGAGAAGGTGCCAAAAGTTACAAGGAACCGGACGGGATAAGCACTGGTAAATTTTACCCAGATAGATCCATTGTGTGTAATAATAATAACATTTCGTAACTCCTCGTAATAAAAGTCTAAAAATATGATAATTATAACGTATTTTCAATTATATAAAGTAACAAGGATAATATTGTATTTTTTAGTTCTTATTTTTTAGTTCTTATCAAGTTTATAAATTTTGCTTGGTTAAAAATATTAAATATCGGCATCGGATCGGATCAGATCGGCAAAACCCTGTATCAGTCGATCCCTAGCTACGTATATGCTGAAGGTGACAGTGTGGGGCCCGAACCGGACATTGAAGCATTTACGCTATTTTATAGCTTATTTCTGGTTTCCCACGTGTACATTTGCAATAAACTGTCAAGCATGTAAATGTATTCATGTAAAAGTATTTGCATGTATGGATCGCCTGTAAAATTAACAAATTACGCGAGTCTTGTCAGAAGACAATGATTTTGTCGGGTTATATACGAGTAAGAGATAGATTTCGAATGTACGCTTTATCCAAGTGTACGTTCCAGCTTCTAGCTTTCACTGCGCATTTGTTTAAGCCTCGTGGTGTTTTATAGAGGCACAATATCAAACTGGTATCAGCACTCACTGTTGTAAACTGGTACTGTACAGACAAAGTGCTACTAAAAGCCTTGTGGTGCTTCAAATTTTCAACCTTACCAGAACTTGTCAGAACTTGTTACCAGAACAAGTTTAAATCTGTTCTCCCTCACCAAAATGAGATGGGGTAAAAATTTGAGGGAGATTGGAGCATTTTTAGAGGTCGCTCAAAGTCCATGATGCACACAATGCCGTGGCCAGCCAAAATTACTCACCATTAGCTGCTAAACACCTACCACTGGTTATTTTACACAAATTGATTTAAAATGTTTGATTAGGTAAATTTGTAGTTAACCAATTATAACCGGTTGCTGAAAACTTGTGTTGTGTACTTTATTATATGTAATACTTGAGTATTTACTGTTCTTTTACCTAATATTCACCTGAACTTCAAAGTTCATGCTACAAGAACCATGAACAGGAGGTTGCAAGTGGAGACAAGGAGTTTGTCTGCAGCTCACCTTTGCTAATATACTAGGCTGGCAAACTGCTACTAGACTTTACCGGTCACCACCAAATATCCGTGAATTACAGTGCTCATTCACTGGTAGCGGGGTTCGAGAATATTACGTAACCTAGTAACCTGGTTACTGAGGAAAGAGAAAAAAATTGAGGAAATCGTGGTGGCGAGAAAGTTAAGAAGCCCGAAAGACAGATCATAGAATAAAACAAAAAGAATACAAAAAAGATCGCACAGAACTACTAAAATTTTATAAAGTTTCCAAGGTTGTAGATCGTTTGTGTTCTGAAAAGCCGAAAATTCCCTTCGAATAAATTGACTGAAGTTATCAAATAATTTGTACTATGTAACAATGGATTCCGTCCTACCAAAAAAAAAACGTAAAAAAAAAAATAGGTAAATTCGAGATTTGAGGAAATTGGACGAAAATTTGAGGAAATAAAGGGCAAGTTACAAGTGCTGTTGCAAGATTCTCGGAGTCTGACTGGTAGTGGGGAAGAGGTGGTCTAGGGAGTTCCAAAAATTGGCCGCGGAATGGCAAAGAGGCAAGATGTAGCCAGCCTTGCCACATTGGATGAATGGGACCTGACTAATTAAGTCTGTGGACTGGTGTTTGACACCACTGCTAGCAATACTGGTTTGAAGAATGGAACGAGGAGACAACTGGGAAAGAGTTAGCCAGGGTTGCTAGCCGCCATCATGTTGTAGAACTGGTATTGTCAAGTGTTTTTTGCACCTTGTTTGCAGCAAGCAGAAGGCCAAACGTTTCCACGTTTAAGCAAAAGTGGCCTGCCATTAACTGTTTGCGAGGTTGCTTCAGACGAAATGTTTGTTGACGAACGCACATCCACTCTTCGAGCAGATATGGCAAACTTCTGCAAGGCTGCCCTGAAGGTTCCCATCCAAGAGCAGACTACAAGGAATTAATTAATCTCTGCTTGATCTTCCTAAGTGGTGCAGAGACTTCAAAAGGAGTGACTATTTCCTTTTGGGCACCTGGGACACTGCATCACGCACACAGGGTTGCCAAAGCCATCTAGGGCATTACAGTGTGAAAGAGCTAGCACTCTTTGTGAGCCTCATCTATGTGCAGCTCTGGCGTGACGCCCCTCTTCTGATGAAAGTGCCACTCAGTGACTTACTTACTGTTGATCAGGCAATTTTGTAAACATTCAAATACGGGAGTGGCGACAGTTGCAACATTTAACCCATACCTATGGTATTTTTAGGAAATTTTGGTCGGCCTCTCATTGTTTGATTCCAGAATTGGACCCACCCGACGTAAAAACAAACATGGTAGCAAACCTTCTTCCCCACCGGACTGGTTAGCACTAGCATCTTGCATTACCCAGAGAACCTGATCTTTAACAATCTCCAGTTCAGTGGAAAAGGGAAGGCCCAAGGCTTCCTGGATAAGGATCCTAGAGAACGGATTGACGACATGCCCTGCTATCAGAATCTCGAGACGGCAGTAGCCTATTCGCAATGACAGTTGTTAACGACTCCTCTGAAAGTCCAATTGCTTTGACGCAGAAGTACAGCGCATCCCTAATGCAGAATAAGGTGCACAAACAATACCTCCTTCGACTAGTGCAGTACCACAGTAAGGTCTATCCCTCCTGTTTGCAGACCACTCTTATGAAGAAAACTTGACAGAAACGTTAACTGAATATCTAAAGTGTATCGTGTAATCTAATTCTAAATAATTCTAATAATAGTCCGGAAAATTTGCATGTTAGCACAATTTTATTTATTTATTTATTGTTAGTGATTAAAGGACCTTTGATTAAAAAAAATTCCGTATTTGTGCATTTTGCTCCTGATAGAACGATTCTGTGATATTTCCACCTTTGCCGTAATGGACCATTTTGGGTGAAAACAGCCTGACCTTGAGCGACTTCTAATTATTAACCAATCGGGCTAAATTTTGGGGGAAGTAACAGTTGGCTGGCATAAAACAAAAACAAGGTTGTGGAGAGACATTCCCTTGAACTTTTTGTTTTTGGACCACCCTAAGGCAGAGTGTCAGCAAACCAAAAACTACAACTTACCCCACTTTGATGTAGATACTGAACAGTGTGAGTCACTGTGTATAGAACTGAACTGGCCTCCCTTTCAGAAAAGAACTTCTGGCGGAGGATTCGGTCTAAAAGTTCACCACCACGCATCAACTCCATCACCAGGTAAACAGACTTTTCATCTTCATAAACCTATATTAACAAAATCAAGCAAAAGAAAACAATTGTTAAATAAATAAATAAATAACACAAAAGGTAAAGGCTTTAACAATAGAGAAAAACACTGTGAAAATGGAAATAAGTAAGGTTGTATAGAACACCAGTTCTTCAGCCAACCCAAACCTTAAATGATCCAAATACTGAACACTTCCGTTCCGAACAAAAATGCATACGTGCAAAATCTACCGAAGTGTTTGGTATCCAGTATATTACGTAAATCGCCTATTAACAGTTCTGAAAAACTAAGGCCCACCCCATAAAATGATTTAAGGTCAGAAATCATGAAATAACTCAAGTTACAGCCCGCCATCCCCCAGGTAATTTCACAATTTCTGACCTTAAAGCATTTTAGATCATAATTTTTCTGCTAGAAACTGACTACATTCAATTTCTAGCAGAAATTTCGTACAGTTTCTACCTTAAATCGTGTATTAAAAGCCCAGTTGAAGCTAAAGCCCACCCCCTAATATGCTGTAAAGTCAAAATCATGTAATAGTGGAGTTAAAGCCCACCCCTCAAATTGTCGTTTTTCTACGAAAAATTACCTAAAAGTTATATGATGTGAATAAAGATAGTACTGCTTGCTATGTTTACTGGCCCCTTCTTTCCCTCCCCTCCCCTGTAGTATATAGTGGACTCTTCCTTTAGCTCCTAGCACCTGCACAAGGCCTGGGCATCTCTCACCTAAGCCTTCTTCCTTCTTCACAGCAATTAAAGGATGTAAAAATTGCTCTTTCAGAGATCATTCAAAAGCTTTGCATTTTCTGTTATAGATGTCCAGAAAGGTTAGAAAATTGATAATGCTTGATTTAAAGCCCACCCCCCTATTTTTGCCAAATTAACTGCATAAGCCCATGGGCGTTTAATCCACGATTTACGGTACATTCAAGGAAATCAATCTTTTATCCCCTAATTTGCGTTTTGCTGCACCAAAATTAACTAAAAGCTTCACACATAAAGCAAACTAAATAGTTAGTAAAAACATCATTACCAGTACTATGAAACATTTGAATAATTTTAAAACCATAATCTTCTTCCATCATCGCACAATTTCAAACATAAGACACTCACAGAGTCTTGCTAATTTTCGACAGCAATGCTAGTGTCATCATCAGGCACTTCAAAGGAAAAATTAGGATCCTGGTCACATTCTTGCTGTTTGCCAGAATTTGAATTTGGCAGAACACGTAGTCTCCTGTATTTACAAGGTAGTGGACCATTCATGCTGTCTTTAGAAGGTAGTGGGCCCTTCCTGCTGCTACTAGCTCTCCAACACTACTCTAACTGCTCACTCAAGTCCCTCCCCACAAGGTGTCTCACATTTGGGTAAGAAGGGCCCTGAATATTCATAAGTTGGAATCCATTCTGCTCATGGTGTTGTATAGCAATGGAGGAACCACTACCGCAGCGGCTCCAAGCTCATCCACCATCGATCTGTATATGTGAAAGGTTGTACTATCGCCATTGGTGTAAATGGTAAATCAAGGTCGCCGTTCACAAAAATGATGTCAGTTTTTTCCCAAATTACAAGCCTCGCTCGCGCGAAACGCAACCAAAAACTTAGCCGGAAAACTTCACGCGCCGGAATCTAGATAGGCCGGCCATCTTGCTTGGAGCTTCTGCGGTAGTGGACCCGCAATGGATTCCAGGCACCTTAGATGGCTGTCGCGTGCAGAGTTTGAGCGGATGAGCGTCATGGCTTTCTCCCAGTCAATCTCGTGCTCAGTGGCAGCACAGTGGAGCGCAATGCCATTATCCTGCACTCCTCTCCTGACAATTGTCCATATGCTGTCCCAGTCTTGTTCTCACACCTTTCCTCGTCTCTCCGACATACACTGCACTGCATCCCTTGCATGGTACCCTGTACACACCTTCCTTAGTATCAATCACATTTCCCATCAAAGTGTCATTCTTTGTCTTCTGAGTCACCCGTTCCACTTCAACAGCAACTGCCTCCAGTTGCTGTTGAAGTGGAACGGGTGACTGTATAAAACAAAACAGAGTGTGAAGCTTTAATATGAATTTTTTACTATAAATAGGATGTAAATGCCCAGGCAGAGGTATCGCCCAGCCCCTTAAAATCTTTACGGACAAAATAGTGAAATAGCCACGTTAAAACTCATCCATTATAAATCATAATTTTTCGGCTGCAAAATTAGACTAAAAGTTTCATATCATCATATTACAGTAACCTATATAAACTTTTAGCCCAACACGATTCACGATCGGGAGAACTGTGTCGGTGCCGCCTTTTTCTGTGAGTTAGTATTAAGTTGGCATCATTTTCTGCCCGGGATATAGTTACCCGTACCAACTACTGGTATGGATCACTCTCTCGACGAAGAATGATGCCGACTTCACATCAATGTTTAGAAAATGGGGAAGCATGCTGCGTTTCAGCAAGCAATCTCATCCAATCCAGAGTTATGAAGATTTGTGTGGTTATAAGTAGTTTTAATTGTGAATCATGTTGGATTTTGGAGCACAAACAGACCGATTGACCATCTAAAAGACTAAATTTGTAAATAAATGAGAATTACATCCGTGGCGAAGCTAACATTCGGGAGGGCCGTCGCTTGGTTTTTTTGGGTGGTCACAGGGTTTTTTCCGAATAGCTCGGCTCACAGGGTGTGTACGGACATGGGGATAAGCTTGAAATGAGCGGAAGCCATTGCATTTTCACTAGACAGAATAATCTCATACGTGAATGATCATACAATCCGTGCTGAAGCCAACAAATTCCCTGGACATAATAAAGTTACAAAATGGGAAATGTTTTACTGTAATTTCACGTGTTTAACCTGCCTTCCAGATAACCTGCACACTACAAAATAAGGCGGTTGTGTAAAAATACTCTTGTACAACTTGCACCCCCGAATAACACGCAGGTAATCTATAAGGTTTAACAAAGTTCGAACGAGGTCACTAGTGCATACCGTAATACCAGGCTGTTGGCGTTCCAACACATTTGGTTTAGACACAACCTTAAGCCATCATTACAAAAATTTTGTTTTAAAACCTTTCACTGATCTGCCAGCTTTATTATAAATCCTCTTCCCATGTTTCGTGTTGGCCCGGTGTTAAGTGGCTCACCACCCTTTCGGTAGCCCTCCACATGAATGTGGTAAACTGTTATATTATTATTATACAAGTATTTGACAAACCCGCAGGCCCGATATTTTAAGAAAAAAAAATTGTTTTACCCGCCGGCTATACGCATGAAATTACAGTATTTATTACTCTCCCCTGATTTTTGCCAAATTAACCGCGTAAGCCGCACGAATACTAAGTATTAGACTAACAGTTTTAACACTTTAACGCCTATGGACGTACTAGTAAGTCCTTTGAACTTTTGCACAACTGCCTATGGACGTACCAGTACGTCCTGAATGTTTGGGGCTGCATGATAAAGTCAACGTACCAGTACGTCCATCGCTCTTCACGCAATGTTGTTAGGTAATGTTTTTAGTGCATATATCAGTCGTTAGATGGCATCACTGACTAGTCTGAGCTGTGTGAAATGGTATTTGTTGGAAGTTGTATAGGTGCCTTGCTTCGCTGAATACAAAATGGCGGCCAACAATGTTGAACTTTTGCGCTTTTGTGAATTTGTCAACATTGTTTCGCTGCTTACTGTGCCAGTACTAATTTGTGAAAAAAAATTCTGAACGCATCACCATTTAAAGCATACTTTTCTGGGATAAGTGACTATATTTTAAATTCATGAGCTCCATTGCACAGCTTGGAATGATATTTTTGGTAAATGCTAAAATCGGTCAGGCTGTAATGCTAATTCAAAATAAAACGGTTAGGCGTGAAAGTGTTAAGCATTAGTCAAACATAAAGCAAACACTCACACGTGTTTTGCTACGAAATGTCCACAACAATTTTTACAAAGAAAATTACACTATCGCAACCTACTACCACTTCAGACTGGAGCAATATGAACAGACCAGTGAGATTATACGAAACGAACTATGTACCTTATGCCTAGGTACATAGTCAGTTTGTGATCTTACTGGTCTGTTTATGTTGCTCCAGCCTGAAGATGGTAGTAGGTTATGTTGTGTAGTTTACTTGTTGTGCAAGTGTGTGCGAAAAGACCGTAACCAGCAGTTACGGTGGAATAATGAAGATATCACTAGAAAACAATACACAATTTCCATAAAGAACATCTTAATTTTTGGTGAAAACGCTATGAGGAAAGAATTTCAATGTAGATACCGTTCACCAGAGTGTGTTGAAGCATGAATTGAAAATTGATCACATTTTAAAAGCACTACAATAACAACTTTAAAAATATCAAAACGGCGATTTTTACTTTGAGTGTCCAGCATATTCGTATTGATGTAGGCCGAAGCCTGAAGAAGAGTGCAGAAGAGATTTTCCATCCCCTTCAAAACGACCGAAAATTTGCTAATACCGAACAGTATTTTGTGTTTGAGAATGAATGAAGATAATGAAAATCAAGCTCATGAATTTACAACTACAACATTCAAACGACGCGCTGTGCAAGTCACCATGTTGTAGAGAACAGTGGTGGACTAGCTCAGTGTGTCATTCGAATGTTGCAGTGCTTTTAAAATGTGATCGATTGTCAATTCATGCTTCTACACTCTCTGATGAAGGTGAATGGTATCTATGTGAAGTCCTTTCCTCGTAGTGTTTTCACCGTATATTTAGATGAACTTTTGTTTTCTTTGTGGAAATTGTGTATTGTTTTTGAGTGAAATTAAGACCTTTCTTTACAACATTAACATCAGAAGAAACCCTTCTGGATCTCCGTAACAAAGCACGATAACCACACAACTGTAATTTCCACGATTACGATATCTACGCGAAGGACCAATGAAGACTTCAATCGTTCCCTACTTACATCTCTTAGTGTGATAATATTGGGATGTTGACCATACCGCAATAATATTTCTATTTCTTCTTGACAATCTCTTTTAGATTTGTCTATCACCTGAAATAAAGAAAAAATAATAAAACTCAATAGAAAAAAAAAAGATACCCAAACCTATGCACAGCTATTAAACAGATTCTGGTATACCAGGAAATAATGTTTCTGCAAGGTTTCAAAGTGCCACAGTAGAAATTGTCCTTAGTATATTTACGTAAAAAGTGTCGGGGTGTAATAAAATGTTAGTCCAAACTTTAATGATAGAGCAAAGACATCAAAAGCAACAAAGAAAGTCCATATACACGCACAGTTAAGGTTTTCACTTCTTGTGTCACGTAACGAACACCAGAATTAAAACAAGTCCAATGCTGGGTTCTTGCGAATTTTCGGTGGCTTTGCACTGCCACCTTTACGGTTTCTGGATGTAAGGAGGCTCGAATACAAGACGAACTGGAGTTTTGAGCCAACAAATAAAAAAAAAATGGACACGATTATTGGCCATTATTATTAGTTGATAGTTCAGTCGATGCCTACTCAAAATATTTTTACTTTCATACAGGGTTCGTTTACATATCAATGTTTTTTTTTTCCTTTTTTATTGTGTACTCCACAATATATTTTGAAGGACCATTTTTCTTTATAATAAAATTTTTGCTAATTAATCCGAAAACTGTTCGAGCCACCGACTTCTTATTAGCACCAAATGAGAGATCACACAAAAAACTATTCAAATGGTGTATGCAAACTTCAATATCACTCCAAATCTGGCAGAGCAACAGTTATGGATACGAATGTAAGACGACGATGCAGCTTTAATGTAATAAATTCAAAAATAAAAAGTACCGTCTTATATTCAGGACAGTACGTATTGCTGAAAAGCTCTCCTTCAAAGTTCTGCATGCACTTTAAGCATTGGTCCTTGGGAGTTGGACGCCTCCGCTATACCAAGTCAGCTGATAATGATGTCATTGGCCGTGGCAATGTTTCCTAGCAAGAAGGGCAATGTTGCTGCTGGGCTGCCAATAGCTTATGAAGTACTCTTCGTGCGTTACTTCCGTGCCATGAAATTAGCTGTCAAGCAAGTTAGGCGGAGAAACTGACAAGATTTAACTTGGGAAGTAAAGCTTCACACTTTGATGTGTACATTCATTTTCTTAGTTGCGTTGATGTCTCGGACCAGTCATTAAAGTCTGGTCAGGCCTTTTAGTTAAAGCCTGTAATTTTTCTGCCTTTTCACCATGTTTTATACAAAGTAAAAATAAGAATGCTAACACTATTTACTAAATAGTGATGTTCCGATACCTATCGGTATCGGTTTCGGACTCGGAAAATTTCTACACATTCCAAGCATATGCCATCAAAATTGGTTCCCCGAAAAAATCCTTTCCAACTAACGCCTAATTCTAAATTAATCTGTTAAAAAAAGAGTTAACCAAATATGAATTAATTTAACTTACATGCCCAAATAATTGACCCAAGCTAATATCATCGCTCGTTTGTTTTGGTTCACTTTCTGTGTTCATGGACTAATTTAGTTCTTTCGCGAGACGATCGGAAGCGAGAGCAGGCGAAACCTAGCCAAGGCCTACAAAAATTTAAGAGCCGGTGTTCGTCACTATCTATTTAGAGCGCCGCTATTATAACCAGAGTATAATTTTTTTGTTGGAAGGGTGGAGGAGGAGATAACATTTCATGTGAATAAATGTTGGGTTGGGGGGAAGGCAATGTGTGAATCAATCTGGGAAAACAGTTGAAGGAAAATTATAAGCCAAACTAGCCCAGAAACATACTATGGTACATGGTTAAATTTGCCCTGGTATCGGAAACGGTGTATCAGTGGAATCGACAGATGGTATCGGTATTAGTGGGACCGGCACCGGAAAATTGGTTTGGTATAGGCATACCACTAGTACTAAACTAAGAAAATGTTGACTTTTGGTCCAGTTTCATCCATCCCATTCTGGTCCTATGGGGTGCCTGCTGGGACATGTTGTGATCAGTCGGCACCCACCATCTGTGAACCTTCGTAAGAGCCGACCAATGCATCGCCATCGGTGCTGATGGCACAAATTTTAAGACATCAGCAGTAATCGGCTTGCCGATGAATTGCTTCCTAAAAATCAGCATTTGCATCGGCAACAAACACAACAGAAACACAAAAATATCGGCATCAGCTGATCAAACAGACTTTTTGCAATGGATTGCCAATTGGATGGTGTTATGCAACAAGGAACCAACCCACATTTCCATAAAATCGCAGTTAGCACTCGTTTCTAACTTAAAAACTATCACTTTGTGTTAAGCAAAAAATATCCAAACCCTATCTAAGACGTGCTGCCATCTGGCGGCGTTGGAACCAACTAACATCTCAAAAGTGGTGACTTCAGATTTTGCAACACAGATCCAAGCCACAGAATTGTGCAATACAGAACCAAGCCACACAATTTTGTGGCTTGGTTCCCTATTGCGAAATTCTATGTGACTCTCCACGAAGTTGTGCAATTACAGAATAAAGTCAAGAATGGTGTCCAAGTAAACACGTGGTGGCTAGTTATAAGTTCTGAGGCCTACAGCCTTGCTGCCCGGGCTCCTTTTAATCCTGTAAAAAAGGTGTTAGTCAATAATACCAATACATTTCCTAAATCCATTATTGTAGGAAAGATAGTGATAGTAAATATTTAAACAGTAGCGTAACGCTTAAGAATATACACAAACTGTATAAAGAGCAAAACACAGGAAACTTATTCTTTCCACCAACAAAGAAATCTTTTTATTCGGAATTTAATTTAAAATTTAATTTAATAAAATACACATGTAGTGTTTGTGGTGGCCAAGCTGTTAAGGACGATCTGCAATCTCATCCAATGAAAAACTGAAGGTAGAAGAAGGACATAAAAGTGCAGATTAACTTGGCAGAAGCAGCTCAGAAACTATTAAAAAATACAGTAATGTGAAAATTGTTGCAGAACGTGAGGGTGTAGAAACTCTTACGTCCAATCTACAAAAAAACATTACCACTCAATACAATACACACGAGCATAGTATTTTATAAATGCCAGCTGTAGGTGTATAACAGTGGTGTATACTAAAAGGAAAGGCAAAAGGGTTATTGTTACATTTGGGTTGAGGGCACTGCCGGCAGGGGTGCCCTAGAAGTTGGCTCTTGATTTAAAAAAAAAAAGTAGAAAATCATGTAGGAAGCAACATAAAATCCTTAATCTTTTGATCCGATTCTTACAGCGGTCAGAACTGGAACATCGAAATCACCTTGATTCTGAAAGAAGTTCTAGAGTCTCATCCGTCCTTAAGATATTTGGTTTGGGGCATAGATTTCTTCCAAACAATACAGATGCAAAACGCCTTTATAATGGCTTGATGGAGTATACCATTTGTTGATGGTATTGATGGATTCAATGGGAATCCAGATTTTGATCTTGAAAATGATCCATTTAAATAAAATCCTCTTGGTTATTGGTTTCGGATAGTTAATGTAACCATCAATAATAAATAAATGTTTTTTTTCTAAGTCTGGTTCCTTGTTGGTCAATTCGTGACCGCAAAGTTTGTTTTTTGCAACAAGGAACCAAGCCACATTTTTTATCATTATCGGTTGAAATAAAAAAAATAATTTTGACAATGATTTGTTGCTAGGTACGCAGCAACTGTAATTTATGATACAAGGTTTTAAAAATAACATACCGATTGCTGGGAATTTATTAATGAAGCATGTTTTTAAACTCATTTTACAGCAAATGAGAAAAGTGTGGGTTGGTTCCTTGTTTCATAACACCGTCCAATTGTTATTTATTATTTGATCAGGGTGAAACAAAATGAATTCCATACACGCGCAGTCAACAAGAAGTATACGTGATCAATGTTCGTAAAAAAGGCCTAGTTTGCTTACACAACTTTTTTTGCATGGAATCACGCATAGCTAATGTTTTCACGTAACCAACAATAAAATAATAAATGGCATTATCGATGGACGATTCAAAAGACATTTATACACTCGCATACACCTGAGAGATAGAGTTCTTTTTCATGGCCCGAAATTGCATAACAATATGAAAACACTACTGACCTTTACTGCGTATTCTATTCTTGAGGATTTGTGTATGCAATGTTTACATACAGAGTAGGAACCAACACCTATGTCTTCTCTTATTTCGTATTCTTCTGTTATTGAATTAGGTTTAACGCACTGAAGCCGCTGAAACAAAGAAACAGTTAATAAAAAAGATGAACATTTTATCTCCACAAAAAGGTTTCAATTCAGGGTAAGAAGTTAAAAATTTTCAGCATCAGGTTAGTATTAATAGAGAATGATCAAGAACTCTCAAAGGTTTACAAGTGCAAAGTTTGTAGCATGTCCTGTATGGCTACAACCCTGCTATCGAGCTCAGTCTTATTTTCCTGCCGATTTTTGTGTGTTCAGCAGGAAATCACAGTTAACATTGCATACAACACTTGGCATTCTTCCTGCAACTCTAATACTGAAAAAAAAATCCATACAGGAGCATGCCTTTAAACACACAGCGGATACTCTGGTTCAACGTCCTAGAGATGCACAGATGTTGGCTCATTGAACATCGGCCTTTTTTTTAGCTACATTGGTCATCGGCCTTTTTTTGCTACATCGGTCATCGGCATCGGTTTTAGGCAGCAGATGTTAAAACATCGGAAATCCTCAATTTTATCCCCAAACTTCTGTGATGGATGCGCCTGTAATTATATTTTACATTTTATTTTTGACTTCATGTAAAATTTTACTTAGTTTCACTTTACTTTCTTAAACATCAGACCAAGAAATATCGGAATCGGATATCGGCCGACGTTATTTTTAACATCGGGATCGGACATCAGATTCGGCATTTTAGCACATCAGTGCATCCTTAACGTGCACCACCAGTTAATTCTGACAGCCAGCACGCCATCTATGAAAAATAGCCGGTAAAATGCCACGCTGTATTATAAAACCCATTTATCTGCTTGCCCCCACCCCTTGCTTTGTAGTACAAGTGGAGCAACTCCGATTCCCTGTGAGGGTAACCAAAGTTTACCCGTTGAAATATGAAGTCAGTCAATCGCGCAAGTTGGCCTTCAACAAGCACTGAAAATTGGATCGTAAGAAAAGTGATTCAACTACATGTACCAGTTAGCACAAGCAAAAAAAAAGATCTGCCCATTTTGCGGTGCAATATCTCCAGCACGGTAGTAACTCAAAGAAAACAAACTGCAGTAACAAAAGCTAACGACAGGGTGTGGCCGAACTCAAGTGTTTGGCGGTGAATACTACAGCCATTATATTAACTTGGGTGACAATGTGACCCTGTACCAAGCTAAATTTTTACCACGGCCTGTACTTCAAACCTTCAGAAAGTGTTGACCGGGCGTAGGCACATTCACTCAGCATTAGCAATACACAAGCAGTTATCCAAAAACAGAGTAGCTAGCAGTATACGCCTTCATGAGATTTGCTGTGTTTTGGGGATATACGCCCGTATTGACCAAGCAAGAACTCCCAACTGGCCACTGAGCGTTAGCCACTTAAGACGGCCTACTGCTTCACTGTGGAGGCTTTCTCCGCCCAAATTGTCATGTAACCACCGGCCTATTTTTGGCAAAAGCGTCAATGTATCCACAAAATGCACGCAATGCATTTCCTCTAGCTAACAAACCGCGACTCCGCCGTAATGGTTTAAAGTGGAGTCACTCGGCGAAGAACTTTAAAGGGGGCCGTGGGTGATTAGCAAGAGCAGGGAGGACACTCCGAGATTTGTTCCCTTCCCTACTGTGAATTTTCTACGAAGTCAACCAAGGGATACACTAGTCGGTAACAAACCGATCACAGTCATCATCAACCTTTACCAATGCCGTTCACCATTTGCCAAATGGCGAGGGAAAATCAACAGCTGGCAACTTCAGCTTGATACCCAAATAGCCGTATTTTGGCAACCGTACCAGCTACAAGCTAACTGTTTCCAACGGTGAGTCTAGAATTTTAAGAGCTATACAGTGAATGCTTTAGCTTTTATGCTAGTTTTTTTTTGTTTCCCCTGATGGATCAAGAGGAATAAAACAAACTAAGAAAAGAAAAAGAGAAATGAAGCCATACACACACATTTGGTGCAATATGTGTATAGTGGTAGAGAAGTTTTCTAATCAAGATACATTTTCCAAGAAATTTTTATATTTTAACTCCAAAAGTAGCACACAATCAGTCCTGTAGGGTCGATTTTTAGTGAAGTTCCATACGAATGTAGGTCAGCTGCGAGATTCGAATCAATCGTCAGAAGCTTAGGAGGCGACGACCTGCACGAACCATCTTGGTACTCTCCAATCTGTGATTTTCCTGACGTGAGTGGAGCGAACAGCAACTCACGTGTGAAAAGTCTTGTGATGGTCATAGGGACCGCTCCGTTAATTAACCTCTCTTCAGTTACATTCTATCACCAGATATTTTACAAGCCCTGCAGAAACTATTGCAACTTACCCTATAGGACACGGTTTCATTCTCATGATTCTGTTTTTCCATATCTTCGTCTAATAAAAATGGTGCTATGAAACTAAAACCACGGAAGAGCTCGTGAGCATTGGCACTAGCGGGAACTCCAGGAGAGTCTGAAAAGAGAACAGGTGGTCCAATTCCGAATTAGAGCTGCAGCTGCTAATATACAAATAGGAAATTAATCATCTTCAAGGATACAAGGTTGATTAACTTCCTACTAAAGTAAAATGTAATCTAACTTCATCTTAAGAGGCAGGAAGCAAACTCTGTGGCATGCTTGAGCCTTTTTTGCAGCAAACAATCAAGAGTACCATGTCCTGAAAACTAATGCAAACTTACCACAAGACAAGAAGATAAATTTGATAAAGCTCTAAAAAAAATTCATGATAACAAGCCCTTCCCAGTATGAGACAAAAATCAACCAAACAGTTTTCAGCATGGTGTATTCAAGAATATAATGCCTCAAAAAATTGAAAAAGTTGTTAACACGTAACACGCTATGCTAAAAACTGGTTTTTGTTGATTTTTACTGGAATGGTTATGAAGAATTTGTTTAGAGCTTTTTTCAATTTTTTTGTTCTTCTCGCGTTATATCTGCAATAGTTTTCAGGACACTTAAGACCTAAAACAGTCAATTATGCCGCATCACCTAAAAGTGTCGCATCAAATAATTTTTTTTTATGCTTCTTACAAACTTGGAGCAGATTGTCTCTAAATATTCATAATTTTTTTACCAATTTTGTTGGGTCAATATACCATTTTAATCAGTTCGACAAGACATTTTCACTCAACTTAAAAGTACCCAAGCCTAAAAGTTTTTTTTTTCAGTTTAGCCGCAGTGGAACATCATAGCAACTCGTGAAATTTATTTGGAAAACTTGTCTTGTCTTCAATAAAGAGTTTGACATCCTAGTCAGAGATTAATCAACTTATTTCGTACATTGTTAGTCCTTTATCCACATGTTAACACTGTGCAGATATCACTTTCCAGATACACACACCATTTCTGAACGCTATACAACACAATGACAAACTTAAGATTTGTCAGTAAAGGCAAAAAGATAGGTAAACTAAACTTTCTGAGTGTTTAGTAATTGTATAACTTGATATTCAATTATTATGCAATGCAGAGTTAAACACTTGGTGCACGTCGGCTGCGTTACATTATCTGAATTTTATCTGTTATATCTGAATTTTTTATCTGAATTTTGGTCTGTTATAAATCATATTTTCGCAAATAATTTTGACTTATTTCGACATACCATTTATACCATTTAAGCCGGCTCGAAACAAGCTTCTAAATGGAACAAATTTCAAGCTTCTAGCATTAACCACTAAGAAGTTATTTGGTAAAAACTAAAAAACGTTGAATATTAGATGACGTTAGATCGTTCTCGCACAATGTCAAACACAAAATACTGTACGGTGTATGCAAATTTTCGGTTGCTTTGAAGGGGATGTCAAATCTCTTCCTTCTTCACGCGTCAGTAGAATGTGTTTGTCTTCGGATTGCATCATTGGCGCTCTGCTTGCCAAGATTTAAATCTTGCAGCTCACGTAGCCTCTGTATATTCAAGATTGTGTGCTCTACTTCCTCAAGAGTAGTTCCTTCTCATCCTCACGCAACAGGTACTGTATATGGGAGAGGCAGGAGGTTGGATGTTCACGAGTCTTTTTCATCTTCCAGGTGTGCTTGTATCGCCAGTGATTCCAACCTACTTAGGTGGCGAGCTCTCGATGAGATTGAAATAACCAAGGTTTGGGTGCCTTGCCAATCTATGTCATGCAGAATGTCCATTAGGTGCTCTGTAACGTCGTTTTCTTCATTTTTGTTTCGGCCATGTTGCCGAACCCTGTTTTTACACCTTTTCTGGTCACTCCTATGTAAAGGGCGTCACAGTCCCCACATGGCGTGCAGTATACTCCTCCTCTCTTGTTTTTGATCTTAACCATATTCTCCTTCATCCCACCGCTTGCTTCCTTTACTTGTAATTTGTCCGCCAACCTTCCTCTGTCACCGCAGTAGAACCGACTTAATGCCTTCTCAAGTCTAATGTATGTGTCCACTCCTCTTTCCCCTCAGGATACTAATAGCTTCTTCTTGATCCGGTTTAGTAGGCCTGTGGGGTACCCCAGACTGATGAACTTCTCTTCTGCCTCATCCAGGCGGCATCTCACTACTTTTTTTGTCATCGAGTTCCTTGACAGCAGCACAAACTCATTCCTTGTCACTGCTTTCAGCCACTTCCTGGGATATCCTAACCATAGGATTTTTATATGGACTGTATTTGGTGTTTCCAACCACATGCCTTTCAAGCAGCATATCAAGAAATGGGATACATACCTCGTTTTCGACTTCTGCCGTGAAACCCAATTTTTCCCTCCACTGATCAACCAGCTCCATCAACTCATCAATCTTATCGTGCTTTAGAATCGCCATTTACAAATCGATTCCACAGCCGAATAGCGGATTTCATTTTCATCACATATCGATTCATGAGTTGCATTATTAGCTCTGCAATGAGCAGCAGGCAGGAATACCCCATAAGGGCTCCACTTAACTGTCGGAATGTGCGGTCCCCAACTCCTCCTAGATCATGGGTAAGAGCACATTCAATAGCGCCTTATCCCTTTCCTAAACTGCTCGTGGAACCTTCTCATGTGCCGACTCACGGAACATTTCCAGGAGCAATCGATGTGACAGGCTTGGAAACAGCCTCGTCACTATCGAAAGAAACGAGTACTTCGGAAGTAGTCATCGGTAGTCTTCAGACTGTCAATCATATCACTCATATGTTTTAGTGTTTAAGTGCCATCAACAGACTACATTCCAATCTAAACGTTGGACTGGGCCCCCTTTCGTCTAGGTAATAAGTCGATAGGGCTTCCTCTCCATGCGCAGTTTTATCTGAGCTAAAAGATTTGATAAGTCTTGAAACATGCAAGGCACAACACGAGTGAACGCTCGTGGTGCACCTTGCAGTTACTTAAGCTCCTTGAGCGTTCTTTCAACTTCGGCCCAAACCGGATATTGGCTGAACACCAACAGCCAGGTAACGAGCCAGCCCTCCTGTTCAAACCGCTTAGGACCGGCTCGCACCTGTTAGCCGGTTGCGCAACGTAATGCCTAAGGCCATTTCTATCGTCCCCCCCCCACACAAAGAAGAGGGCCTGGACAACTGAAAGGCTAGTTAGTGTAGGGTAGGCAACTCGAAAGGTTGTCTCCCTAGACTCTGCTAGGATTAGACCAAGCACCAACTTGTGTTTAATGCCTAAAATGTGTGACTCGGTGCATAGTCCCCTAGCTATGCATTTTAGGAGTGAATTGGGCTAGAGATATTCTTGAAAACAATCGTCCACTCCTTGAGTACGTCACAATCTCTGGGGGAGACTTGGCCTCAGTTTCTCCAATTCCTCATCTGTCACGAAACCTCCTTGTGCAGGCATTTTATGCTGTACTGTAAATCCAGCAGCGGGGTGTTACCAATGTGACTTCCTACATTCGCACATAGTCCAGACTACTATCTCCAGCACCTTGGCATCATGTTCCTCTCGGTCCACTATGACAGTCACATTAGCATTATAGATCACAATGTAATGTCCTTACTCACACTCCTAAGTTATTAGATCTTTTAAAACTCAATCTCACAATATCTTGCGAATTTTCGACAGCTTTAGCAAGTTTGGTGGTATAACTGCTTCACGGAAAATATAACTGCTTCAAGTCTCGGAAAAAATTGTAATTTTTCACCGTAAAGAACTCCATCATTTGTTTACACTCCTAAGTGCTTTAACTGCTCCCAAGTTAAGCTACTGCTCAGTTTAATAGGGCGACTCAAAGGCACTCTCTGGACCTGTGCTTATACTACCGTGCCCCATGTGTACACATCCAGCAGTCCCTGAATAACAGCCAAAATATTCACTCTGCAGTCACTTTCAAGCCCTGGGTGCACTGGGATGAACTTTAGATCAAGTTCCACAATGCTCTCCTCAAGTCTCGGTCAGAACTCTCTTCGAAAGGTTTACAATATGCTTCGGTGTACTTTTGCCCTCGTTTTCTACACCATGCCAGGATTTTCGCACCGCTCCGCAATAGGTCAGTTCTGCCCCCAACACTCTCTCGAGTTTTCGTAAGTGCCATTTCATCACTCTTTCACCGCCGCACAAAATCTTCCAATCTACTCATGTGCTCAACTACTAAAATACTCTTCAATCTTTCCCAAAGGAAGAAAATGTTAGTTCGCACTTGCTTAAGGTAAGCGTGGCAGTGCCCAACGTGCGCCACCAAGAACATTCGACTAGCCCGCGCCAAAGTACACCAAAGTATTTTGTGAACTTTTCGAAGCGAGTACTGTCCGAGACCGAAGAGAGCATTATGGATTTAAAGTTCATCCCAGTGCACCCAGGGCTTGACTGAAGAATGAATTTTTGACTGATATTCAGGGACTGATGGTTGGGTACACTTGGGGGACGGAAGGAGAGTGCAGGTCCAGAGAGCGGCTTTGAGTCGCGCTTGTAAACTGACCCCTAGCCTAACGTGGGAGCAAGTTAAGGCACTTGGGAGTCGAGTAACGACGATATCATTGTGTTTACAAGGCGAACAAGGCTTATGTGACTGTCATAGTGAATAGAGAAGAACACGACACTAAGGTGCTAGAGGAGAGCTTAGCCTGGACTGTATGTGGATTTAGGAAGTGACATGGTTAACATCCCGCTGCTGGATTTAAGCGTACAATATAAAAATCCTGCACAAGGACGGTTTCATGACAGATGAGGAGCAGCACAAGGAGGGTTAGCCGTATCGGCTACGGCTTATTACCTCCGTGAAAGGGGGCCAGCCCTACATTTAGATAGGAAGGTAGCCAAAAGCCTGGAAAAGTATGTATATAACACTTGCAGACCTAAACATACGGGTGATCAGATTGACGTCTGAAGAACATGCGGATGACTAATTTTGAAGTACTTCGTTTCCTTCGATGTAACAACGCTCTTCTTAAGCCTGCCACATTGACTAATCCTGGAAATGTTCTGTGAGTCGGCACGTATGCAGAAGGTTCCACGAGCCGTTTGGGAAGGAACACGGTGCTATTGAATATACTCTTAGCCTCGATAAATATGGCGTTTGAGGTCCACAAGTTCTGACAGTAGAGTGGAGCCCTTTCTAGTTCGCCCGTAACTGCAGAACTAATAATGCAACAACCAGATCGATATGTGATGAAAATGATACCAGATATTCAGCTGTGGAACCCGCTGAACCGTATGTCGATGACATCATGATGATTCTAAAGCGCGAAGAAACTGATTAGGTGATGAAGCTGGTCGATTAGTTGAGGGAAGGGTTGGGTTTCACGACAGATCCCGTTTCTCGATCTACCGCTTAAAAAGGGATGAGGATGAGAGCATCAAATACAGTCCATATAAAAAGCCTACGGTGTCGGGAAGAGAAATAACTTTTATGTCAGGACATCCCAGGGAGTAGCTGAAAGCAGCAGCAACGAACTAGTATATGCGGCTCTCAAGGAACTCAATGACAGAAGTAGCAGCAAGACGCCAGCTGGACGAGGCAAAAGGGAAGTTCTTTAAACTGCTTACCCCACAGGCCTACTAAACTGTCTCAAGAAAGAAGCGAATGGTAGAACAAAATGCAGAGCGAGGGAAGGAGAAGTGAACTGAAAGAATGAAAACGAGTGGGGATTACCTACTGCGATGGCAAAAGCGAGAAGATCAAGCACATCCTGGCCTAAAGAGGAGTACACACGTACTTTAGATGTGGAGGAGGCATTAAGTCGGATCTAATGCGATGACAGAGGAAGGTTGGCAGACATATTAGGAGTAGAGGAAGCAAGAAGAATCTATGATGAAGGTCAAAACACAACAAGAAGAGTATATAGCGTGCCACGTGGAGACCAACGACGTTTACATAGGACAAAAAAGGTGTAAAAACAGAGTTCGGCAACATATGGCAGACATGAGAAGCAAAAAGAAGGAAAACAGCGTCGCAGTGGACTACATGGACACAGGGTAACGCACAGACTGCGTCGAGAGATCGCACCCTAAGCAGGCTGGAATCACTGGCGATACAAGCACACCTGGGAGATCAAAAAAAGACTCATGAACACCCGAGCTCCTGCCACTCCAAATATACAGTACCAGGTGCATGAGGATGTGAAAGAACTCCTCTTGAGAAGTGGAGTGCACTGACTTGCAAATACAGCAGGGTACACGAACTGCAACATTCTAATATTGGCAAGCAGAGTAGCAATGATGTAGTACGAAGAAAAACACGCTCTACTGACACCTCAAGAACGTTGCATGAAGAGACTTGACATCCCTTTCAAAGCGACTGACAATTTTCAAATACTGCGCGGTATTTTGTGTTTGAGATTTTGCAAAAAACATGGAACAATCTAATGAAGTCGAAATCGAGGATTTGACATTTTTATACTATATGACGTAAATACGATACATTAGTAACATTAAATTTGCAAAATATTATTTTTTGTAGGCCGACTACATACTCTTCAAGCTTTGAGAACTAAATGTCAAAGAAATGGCACTGGTCAGTTAAATAAAAAATTAAACGCTTGGTTGCCTGGTACTTCAATTGTAACCTCGCCTGTAAACCAAATAATTTTCGTTTGGTTTATTATTATTATTATTATGTTTATTTAGAACAAGGAGCGTTGTTTTTTCTCGCATTACAATAATCTGTCACATGAAAGGAATCGGCTTGCTTAAAGAGAAGAAGTTAGCACACTTGAGTCAGGCTAAATTACCTTTTGGTGTTCTGGAAGTGAATTCCGAATCGAAGTAGAAGGCATCATCGGCTCGGCTACAGGCAGGTTTGAAAGGAGGTTGCACCTCTTTCCGCAAAAGTTTCTCCCACTCTATCGTGGCGAAGAAAGGGTGCTTCTTGATATCTTCAATTCCATTAGGTCCGGCCCCTGTACCAAAAAAAAGTGTTTGCATAATAAACGATTGCTTGTAAATATAAAAGTACACGGAATATCAGCTTATGTACCGCTAGTCATATTATAATGGCAATTAATTAAGAACTATATAGCAAAGAGAGCAAATGCTTCTGTCATGATAGTGGGCCAACGTCTCAACTATAACTATGAAGTCGCGAAGGCTTGACGGTGGAATGACAACGTTTCAGGGACATGAGACTATACGACGTGGGACAATGCGACGTAGGACGACGCGACGTGGGATGCCGTCAATGTGAAGTGTGACAATGCGATGTTAAGACAACCAAGCATCCCTGAGACGACATGGTCACTGCTAGGTTAAGAGACTGCACGCTCTGACTATTGCATAGACGATGGGAGCTTCTGTCAGCCTGCAAGTCGTCGGAGGTAGAGCCAGAAGATGTACGACTGCTAACTTGTTCATCTGAACCCTCCTGCTCTGATCGTGCCTACTAATTGAGCTTTTATCATAGCCAGAGGAAGACGTCGAGCATTTAGATCCAGTCTTCGTACTACGTACTGACTTGGATGCACTTTTGGTAGACGAAAACTCCACTTGTCCATTCTGATGTACGATTACTCCCTTCAGGTCGGGACAACCGATGTAGTCTGCTGGACAAGGTCGCTTAGTCGCAGACAGTTCGAGTACTAGGACAGGCAACGCCATAACGACTTTGGCAATGACAACACACCCAAACTAGCTACCCGAAGTAAGCTTCTTGTATACGGTTGAACTATGGCTAGAATTATATAAAAAATAGCTGGACTAAGAAAGTTACGATCATCGTTAGAAGGAGTCGGTGGAGGACCTACACACGTCTCTTCCATATGTACACTCACCCAAGTTTCCCCATTTTCGGTAACACTCACTAACTCCCCTAGACAGGGGCATTTTCATGATCATTTTAACTAGGGATGTGCTCGAAAAATTCGAGCAGAGTATCCAACATGTATTCGAACTCGGTTCGTCGCTTGCATCCATACTCAGAAAACTCGAATCCAGTGAAAATGCGATAACTTTGGCAATTTTTGACCGATTTTGACGTTCAAAATATCCAAATTCATTGTCTCGAAGAAAGCTTTCCGGTGGTGTAAATTAAAAATATCAAAGGCTTTTAGTCTGAGAGTTAGTCATTCTTGATCTTTCAATTGTTGAAAACAGATTGTTACGCACGTTCTCACAATCAAAATACTGTACCAGTATTCTTCAGATTTTACAACAGACCGATACGTCTGTCTTTATCAGGCCTAACCTACACAACTCAAACTTTTGTCAACTACATTGGCACCGTGGAAATCTGCGTTTGAAATCTGAGCTCGTACCGGGCGTGGCCTCCTGTATTTGTCATGCTCGTTCATCCACTGCTTTGTGAGTCACTTGAAAAACTCATCTCTAACGAGGAAACTAATTCCCGGATTGGATGGGCCTTGAGTGTTCATCAAAACAGCGTCATTTTTAACATGCTGCTGGATTGCAAGGGATTCCAGTCCCCTCAAGTGCCTGTCATACGGGACATTTGATTTTAGAAGTGTGGTAGTTCTTCCCCAGCCAATCTCATGCTTTGTCATTTGATGGGTAGCGATGCTGTTTCCATACAATTCATTCCTTGTGTCATCCATATGCTGTCCTAACGACGATGGAAGGGCGTCCGAATGAGGGTAGGACAGCATATGGATGTCACGAGGAATGAAGCGTATGGAAACAGCATCGCTACCCATCACATGAAGGCAAAGCATGAGATTGGCTGGGGATAAACTACCACACATCTAAAAGCAAATGTCCCATATGATAGGCATTTGAGGGGAGTGGAATCCCTTGCAATGATGCCATTTTGATGAACACTCAAGGCCCATCCAATCCGGGAATTTGTTTCCTCCTTAGAGATGAGTTTTCCAAGCGACTCACAAAGCAGTAGATGAATAAGCATTACAAATACGGAGACCACACCAGGCACTAGCGCAGAATTCAAACACTGATTTCCTCGGTGACATTGTAGCTGACAAAAGTTTGAGTTGTGTAGAAAGACAGACGTAGTCGGTCTGTTGAAAATTCACCAGAATACTGATACAGCATTTTGATTCTGAGAAAGGTGTAAATTAAAAGCCACTACTAGCTCAAACCATTTAAAAGTTATTTACTAAAAACTGAAAAACCAGTTGTACAATGTACATGTTGACCCACATAGTCCATTAGGCAGTATCTTAGTTGTTATACTAACAAATAAAAAAAAAAGGCACTTGCAAAATAAGTGTGTTCACCACATACTCGAACTCGGCTCGATACTCGATTCTTCTGTTGCAAACGCGGCTCGGCTCAACTCGAATTAAAATTATTCTACTCGCACACCCCTAATGTTAACCTAACAATGCCCAGTAATTGATATGCAACAATATGTGCCTACTTGTTATAGTTGCTCTGTGGTATTGTTTTACTAACTTGCAATGCTTATCAACGAAATCTGTCACTACTTAGCCATTCGCCAGTAACTAGGCCTAGTCGCCATTACATCGCAGGCCTAAGTTATCCTGTTGACTTCTAGATGTTACAAGTATGATCGCCACTAGAATGAGCATGTCTAAACAGTAGGATCCACTTTCCGTGTGTGTTACACACTGCTATAGCTGCTCTCAGGATTCTTTAAACGTTAAAACGTATTACGAAGATTACCCTCATGTTAGGGAGTAGTAGGCCTGCTCTCTTGGATTGAAGTGGTGGGAGGAAGGGCCGACACACATCAGGGATGCACTAAAGATGTTTAAAATGTAAGGCTTTTTGGGGGTTGTCCAAGGAAGAATAAACCCCTTGACTAATAAAGTACTTTAAAAATCTTATTGACGATGAATTGTTTTAGTATACAGCTACAATGTACATAGTGGATTATAAACTGTTTAACCTTTTCATTGTTTTCAAGCTTTGGTCTCCCCTTGCCAACCTGTGGCCCCATTGTACCACACATTTTTATGTGGATTTTATTTGAAAGGCTGTATAGTTGTAACCCATTATAGCCTGGCGTCCCTTTACCCTTTAGGGGTGGTTATGTCCAAATGTGCCAGCTTTATAATCATTGTTTACAGCAATTTGAAAAGTCGGATCGAAAAATTCCAGCCAATTACAGTAAAACCAGGTGTGTAAGTATATGGTAGAAAATGAGGAAATAGGAAATACATTTTTAGGTTGTTTGCAAATTTAAAAAACGAGGAAATCAGCTAAACGAGGAAAGCGTTCGTGCCTGTAAAACTAAAAGATTGAATACGAAGGCTAAATCATTAAGGAAAAAAATGACACGGGTTTAATTCTCTGACTTGTGGGTGAGAACTGAGAAGCTACGATTTTTTTTTTCAACAAGCCAGTTATTTAGCGCAAATCCAGTCCTTAAATGGTTAAAAGGCCACTGAACGACAAAAAACAAGTCCCAACGCACAGCGCGAGCCTTGTGAAGGATTCCGGGTGACCCCGAGCAAATCGAGCGGCAACAGCCCAGTGGCCTGCGTCGTCTCCGAACCAAATGAATGCTGTCTCTAATCTTGCGACCTACCAAAGTAACACATGGTACCGTACTCTAAACGAATCCACCCAGTTTAGCATGGGCTATAAAGGGTTAAGTGACTGCAGTACCATGCGGCATACATAATTTATTATTAATGGCGACAGGGATATCTCAGTGGAAGATTGACCGAGCTCCTTTTGACTGAATTTGAGTGTTGTTACCATGCCATAATCTTCAGAACTATAATAGGCTAGAACTGTGTCTATTATTTTTCACAAATATTATGTGTCACTTGGGTTTGTTTAACTTTGACTGTGTGCTTTATCTAGTGTTACAATTGCGGGATATACACGATATGGTGCTCATACGAATAGTCATGGCCATGAAAAACTTTCTAGTAGGTTTGTTCTACGTGATACCTATGTATACTAAATGGTTAGATCGTAACCTCTGTTCATACAGTGAAGCCAAAAACGAGAGTTGGCCGAAAGAAGCATGGCTCTGCCTTGCGTACGTTTATTTACAATGGTGTCAATTAGGTTAGGCGGTTCGTGGAATCAAAAGCAAACTACTACAGCCTAAATCGTCAACAGTTTCGCACACCAAAAATAGCTCCAAATTCTACGGTGAAACGTTGCCCGTATAATTTAATGTTCAAATCAACATACACCTCAAACAGCATTTATCCGGCAAAAAAAAAAACACCCAAACTACATTTTTACGGAGGCAAGTATCCAACTAACTAGAAGCAACAGCAGGACGAATACAGAGCTTGAACTCTTCGCGGCCCGTTGTACAAGTTTTCTCTCCAATTTCTTCCATGTAGTCTCAAACTTCACACTTTCATCTTGGGAATATAATTTACAAATTTTGCAGGGGTTATTGCAGAAATCGCAACTCCGACACTTGCGATAAGTGGCGATCTCCTGCCATTACAGCCTGCCCGTTGTACATGCATTAGACATGAATTAGGCTTAATGCAGCGCACAGAGACGTCTACTTCTTGATATGCCCAGAAACAAAAGTGGGTATCAATGGGACGGCGTTAATGAGTTACATGTTAAATGGAATGCTGCCCAGGTGGAGAGCTGGTTCGTTGCCTAAAGGTTTTAGGGTTAATGTTGGGCATGGAGAATATTTTCAAAAAGAAACATCCTAAATTAGAAAAAGTAAACATTTTAGGAGAAAAGTAAAACTGAAGAGTGTTACTAGTAGGTAAGAACTGTGGACCTGTTTTCCCACTTTGGTTGGTAAGTTTATTGGTGGTGAATGAATGGACATTGCAGTTTTGCTGTTTTATCGCTGTAGAATGGTGCTGTGTACGATGGGTTGGCACGGGCTTTTGCACATGATGACATGTTTGTTAAATGGGTCTGTTGGTTGAATGGTTTGAAAAAGGTGGACTGGAGAAAAAGGTCCTGATGTTGTTACCGTGGAGAACTCTTTTGAATTAAGCAGGTGGTTGTCCTCGATATGGGATTGCCGTTGTTTTGACAAATTTGTCATCGTCGTTGGTCCTGGTGTGTTATTTACAAATTAATCTTCGTATATGTGGTTTTGGCAAGCCATCATTTATGAGCTTACTTGCCAGTTTTCGAATGGAATGGTTAGGTTGCTTGGTCATTTTACATTTTCTGTTTGCTTTTTTTGGGAGGGATTAGTTAGTTTCCACGGAAGGTTGTGGAATGATTTGTGTGTGAAGAACCAAGATGAATACAATACAAGATGACCCTCACAAGGGAACTAGGCGGTTTATGTCGCTGTTCAGTATCTACACTTAAAAATGTGCTCAACGAATTCGAACCAGGTACTTTAAAACTTAACAAACTAGCTAGGTAGGTTTCGCTTTTTATCTCCCCTTTGACGAGGAGTAAAACTATCATTATGAAAAGTACAGTAATTCCATTGCTCACCTAACCGATTGGCTGGATTCCTCTTGAACAAAGCCCGCAGCAAAAGCTGGGCTTCAGGACTAAGAAACTGAGGCATTCCTAATTTGGCTCTACAAGAAAGAAAGAAAATTAGTCAAGCTACACATATTTTGTTATGTCACACATTTGTTACACTGTATTCCTTTTAGTAGTGGTAACAGTTACCCTTGCTAGTGCTTAATTTACAAAGTGAACACTAGTGCTTAATTTACAAAGTGAACAAAACGAGTCATTTTTAACATTGCAGAAAGCCGATCTTTAATACTTTCTTACTTGAGTATCAGGTTCATTGTTTCCTTCCTGTTGGCACCTTGGAAAGGAAGAGCTCCCGTCAACATCTCAAACTGCAAAAGAAACAATTGTCATTGCATGCAGAAACAGTCAAGTTTAAAGACCCATAATGTAATGTCCACCTTTTTTCCCCGTCGAAAAGATACCTTGGCGGTTACACCAATTAACCCTTTAAGGACTGCGTGCGCGCTAAGAATTTATAACTGACTTGTAGAAAAAAAATCGCAGCTTCTCACCCAATTGAGTAAGGGAATGAAACCCTGTGTCATTTTTATCTTAATGATCTGGCTTTCATGTCCAGTTTAAATTTTACTGTAATTGGCTGTAATTTTACTGTAAAGTTTTCGATATGACTTGTAGAAGAGCTGTACACAATGATTATACAGCGGGCGCATTCGGGCGCACCAGTCCTTAAAGGGTTAAAGGTCTTATTTAAGCAATCACTGTCACTGACATTAACTGTCAAACTTGCCTCAGATACTATCTCGACAACCAAAAGTTTGCCAACAGTTGTTGCTTCAATTATTTATTGCTTTGTAAATAGCAAACCTGAGCATAAATACAACAACAGCAATAATAATACTTGACCCATTTGCACTTTCATTGTTTAGAAATTATTGATCAAAAATCAGTTTTGGTGATCAGCAAATGACCGGTAACGAGCTTCGGCTGGTTAAAATTGGTTCAGTACACTCTTAGTAACATTACAGAAGTAGTTTCAATGCACACTGTCAAAAGAAAACTTTTAGGAAATTAAAAACGATAACATTTTAGCAGCAGAGGGAAAACAAATTTAATGGATTTAGCAATTGAACCAGGGGAAAAGATTTTATGGCTTTGCTAAATGACTTATATTTTCTATTACTTTTCATACACAGAAGATTACCAAAAGCAAGATTACAAGCTCTGCCTGGTAGATCGCAAATAAAAGTGAATGAAAATGCTGCAAAGGTGCATGGTAAATACACGCCAATTTTATTTATCTATTTACGTGTGTTTCCATACACAAGGTACAAACAATATTTTGAGTAAAAAAAAAAAACACAAAAGGGAAAAGTAAGAAAAAAGCAAGGGAACAATCACAGTCCTAGAGCACAGGTGGATTTTTTTTGAGGGGGGGAGGAGACTGTCCTCAGCATCTTGCAGGACTATCATTGCCTTGGTCACACAATGATCACGGACACCACTATGTTGCAGAAATCTCACGTCAATTGCTAACCACACTTCACAGCAACCACCAAGTGACAATAGTCTGCTAGCAATAATACTACCTCCTCTAAACAAAGGCCCCCAAGCCTTCGGGAACACCTCTTTACGTCTTCACCTGCAGATTGTCGAGGCAAGAATAGCTCAACCCATTTCATAAACACACACAACATTGAACCATCATGGCAGGCCTAATGCTTGTGGATTTGCAGAGGTAGGTGCTGAATCCTTTTAACAGCTCCATGATAAACTAGTTATGTGCTTTAACCACAAAACTTTAAATAATTTTGAGATAATGACATTTTTGCTACAATTGGCAAGTTTTTGTCAAGCCAGTTGATCTAGTATGGGTTAATAACGGAATTAGTAAAATTATGAAAATATGACATGCTGACCGGTATCGGGAATATAAAAAATGCAGTGAAACCTCCTTTTATCGTTAATATATGGGTCTTTGAAAGTAAAACGCTTCTATAATAACAAGGGCAACCTCATATTATCAAAATATCACAGTAGCTGCAGAACTCCATTGTAGGAGTTCAATTAACACTGTAATGTGGCTTGACTGTGTAGATGCCAACTTTAAACAATACAGAAAAATGCGGTAGAATAAAATAAGTACAAAAGCAACATATTGTCGCCAAGGACAGCCAAGGACACACATCGGGAACTTCAAAATTTTTTCTAAAAACTAAAATGAACAGGGAGGACGTAAAATTTCTTTATCAATGGTACTCAACCTTAAAGACTCAAGGAGTTAGTTGCAGGACATGGAGTACTTCCATTCAAGGGTACACTTTCTAGCAGCAGACAAAATGTTCAATTTTAAACTAAATAAATAAGGAATATAAGCCAATAAAGTACACAAGATAACAATTTCATTGATGTTTCAAGTCACCTCAGACCCATTATCAAGACTACATGATAAAAATATTCACTAAGGAGTAAAAGTCATTAAAAGATGTAATTTCAGAAACTCGTGTTCATCAGGGCAAATGAGGGATCGGACAGAACCGAAAGAGCAAAGTAAATTTAAAATTTAAACATTTAAAAATTTGTTCGATCAGTGCTGCTTGCCCAACTTTAACAAACGCCCAACATTTTAACAAACTACAAATTAAGTTTGCTCGTTTAATTGAGTGATGCACTCAACAGCATCTTAAATAGCAGCACCTAATGACGCTTCAATATGACGCCAATAGTTCACCCGCCATTCATGCAGTGGATTCGCCCTCAAAAACACATCTTCTTTCGTTTCCCAACAAACCCTGGCTTCATAAGCTATCGAAAATGCAACTCCAGCCGAACGAAATGAAACATGCCTTCTATAGATACGAAATTTGTCATACAACCTCCCACCACTAATTTAGGCCACTTCATTCGGTGCCTGCAAGCAGCAGTGATCGAGGTCCCTTCTTGGCCATTTGTAATTTTTTTAAATTTTTAAATCTTTAAATTTTTAATTTACTTTGCTCTTTCGGTTCTGTCCGATCTCCCGTTTGTCCTGGTGAACATGAGTGTCTGAAATTACTCTTTTAATGACTTTTACTCCTTAGTAAATATGTTTATCAGGTAGTCTTGATAAAGAGTCTGAGGTGATTCGAAACGTCGTGTGAAATTGTTATGTTGTGAATGCACTTTATTGGCTTTTATTTCTTATTTATTGTACACGTGCTTTTTAATTCAATCAACAATATAAACTGACATTTAACTTATGAACTGCTGCATTTAACTTCTTAAGTACGGACCAGGAAAAAGACAGTGCTTTGAGAGAAATTTAATTGCTATGTGTCAAGTAGTTGTTTGCTACAAGTTAGAACGAACTAGTGATATGTAAGGACCTGTACTGCAATTTTGAGACATCGCAAAATATGTTAAATTGTTTACTAAAATGAATTTTTCTGCCATCTTTCGAATGGGGTAGTCGATACCGTTCGTTGAAGCCAAAAATAAAAGTGTGTGGTTGCAAAAATCGCATTTTCCCGCAAAATTCAGAATTTTTGCCTAAATAAATTAATTTAGACTTAATTTCGTCGAAACTTAATTTTAACTTGGCAGTAAAGTATGGCCTTCATTTTCATTGACGGTAGTTTCAAAATAGAAATTGGAATTTTAAAGACCATCACAAAACCTTGCTTAAAAATATCGCAGAAAGTACGGACCATACCGATACGTGCATAAAGATAACATTGTAATACTCGAGCAGTAGCGCTAATGAAAAATATACACAATATTCTCGCTTTCACCAATAAATTACTCCCTTTATCTGTAAAACTTTCTGCAGCGAACAAGCAATAATTATGCAGATAGATTTTAAAATTTGGTAATAAAATAAAGAATGGGGCATGTTCTTTCTCGCTGTGATACAAAATCATAAAGTCGAACATTTTGCCTACTTACAGGCGTAGAAATGAAAATAAGGAAATGGAATGCTATACCATTTTCACCCACATTGGCCACCACATTGTAAGCACAGCTATTTTTTCTTTTTGTTTAATTTTAATTTGTACAGCCAAGAAAAGCACCAATACGCTTTTCTCAGTGGTAAATAGTGACAAGCAAATTCCACAACACTAAATTTGATATATTGAACTGTGGACCCATACTCTCTATTTATAAAATAAATAAATTAACACAAGAAAGTTAACAGAAGAAAGCGAAACTCTGTATTTGTGTAAAACACATACCCTGTAAATTTTAAAACCACAATCTTCTTCAATATTCGCATAATTTCATACATAAGACACTCACAGAGTCTTGCTAATTTTCGACAGCAATGCTACCGTCATCATCAGGCACTTCAAAGGAAAAATTAGGATCCTGGGTACCTTCTAAAGACAGCATGAATGGTCCACTACCTTGTAAATACAGGAGGCTACGTGTTCTGCCAAATTCAAATTCTGGCAAACAGCAAGAATGTGACCAGGATCCTAATTTTTCCTTTGAAGTGCCTGATGATGACAGTAGCATTGCTGTCTAAAATTAGCAAGACGCTGTGTCTTATGTATGAAATTGTGCGAAGATTGAAGAAGATTGTGGTTTTAAAATTATTCAAATTTTTCATAGTATTGGTAATGATGTTTTTAGTGGAACCCTGTAAATTAATAAGACTAATTAAAAGCGGGCAAAAAAAAAAGCAAAATTACCATTAGCACTCCAAAAGACCACCAATCTGCTGCTGTCGTGTGTCCTCTCCTATTCACAACTTCGGGGGCCATATATTCAACTGTCCCACAAAACGAGTAGGCTTTTTTGTCTTCTAGTGCCTCTTTACTTAAACCGAAGTCGGTAAGGCTTATATGACCATCCAAATCTAATAAAATACTAAAAAGGAGGGGGAAAATTGTTAATGAAACAACAGATTTGATACATAAATGAGGACAAAGTAAAATTAAAAGATTGCTTAGTTACTTTGAAAAACAAATTCTGTAAATTGGGTTATCCAATCACGGTGTGTTCACATTTCAAAGTAAATTTACAGGTAAACACGCGGCAGTTATTTTAGTAAAATTTTGAGTTCGTAAACTATGCTTCAACCTGCGAAAGGATTATACAAGATGATTTTGAATCAAACTGATTTTAAGAACACACAGGTCCATTCTTGCCCCAAGTCTGTCTTTACTTCTTAGAATTATCGCGAGAATGAGTGTTCATGTAACAAGTGTTTGGACAATAGAGAATCAGATGATAGAGATTCTACTACAGTAAGCCAGCGTTGTTAACAAGAAATACAAAGATGCCACTCATAGCATCTATTCCCACAATTCTACTTGCTTTCAATGTTTGCGAAGGGTTGCACTTGTATTACACAAAATGTATTATAGGTGCATTAGATTCTGAGCGAGTCACCGAATAAAATAATGTGAAAACGTGAAATACAGTACCAAATAATCAAAGATAGAATGGATCAACAAATGCCTTCAAGTCGACTATGTCCTTTTTGGACACCATGTTTGACACCATCCCTCAACACAAACTGGTAGACGGCTTGGTTGCCAAAGGCAGTGGTGGAAATCTTGCCTGGATCAGCGACTTCTGAATGCATGGCAACAACTGCACTCTGTTGAGGGGTGTGCTCAGTGTGGGCCTTATGAAACTCGGAGGAATGCATTTCATGCCCCTGCTTTCACGGCGTTGGGGACGGATGTGGACCATAAAGCAATTTTTTCCGGCTCGCCCTTTACTTGCCATTTCTTGCTATTATTTACTTGTTAATTCTTTTGTTGTTCCAGCAGCAAGTGAGGAGCAAGCCTACACATTCAACCGGGACTAGACAAGGAAAAATCGGGCCCACTAAAAGGAAACAATTCTGCATTACAGCCCTCAGTCTTAAAATTTGGGAACTCCTGAATCGTGATCTAGACCATCCACTGTTGGCAACTTCAACAAGAGTATTTAGCAACCAACGAGTATTAAGCAATCAACACAACCTACGATCTCGGTCCCAATAGACTTCTCCCTGATACGCCCAACACAGAAGGACCTGAGTGACACCAGACACACCACTGACAGTGTCCTGTCTTTTTCTAGCCATGTTCAGAAGATTGTGACCAAGTGCATAGAGTGCTGGCTGCAGCGCAACGTACCTTTGGCAAACTACAACCCAGAACTTGTACGCCAAATTTTACTGTAGTCTTATCGAAAGCATCATCAAATTTACAAACTAAACGTGGCTTACAAAGCCTGCAACTGCCAACTCTGTCATATCGACGCATTTACATTATCTTCACATATAAAGCTTGAAGTTCATGTTTTTGGTTTAGTTTTTCCCGTTTCCTAGTTTTAGGCCTTTTCATACACAACAATGTTAAAACAATTGAAGAAATAATGCTAAACATTGTGACAAGATCGCTATGGTTTGTGGAATACCACCTTCAACTAGTTGCTGCTCTTATGGAATTTATGTGGCAATTGCGTCAGATGCCTTTCTTTTTAGTTGCAATGATTAAAAAGATTGCTAACATTTACATCCTTGTCACAAAATCTAGGTTAGTCTTCACGGATGCTCTTAGAAGCAAAAGTCACAGACCAAGTTTGTGAAACAACATGAGCTATACTTCAGCAATGAAAGGAAATCTTTTTATTCAGAGTTTTCAATTTGAGGAACAAACAGCTGCCTAATGTGAACGAACAAAAGTCACCAGAAAAACGCACACTTTCACAACAGAAGACACTCACACTGTCTAGCGAATTTTCGATAGTTTACTACTATCTTCCTCAGGCCTTAAAGTTAGTTTGGACTCTGTTTACATCCCTGTTGTTTTCACCGTTGTCGTCTGCTCGTTCGTTGCCATGCTCGAAACTTGGTGCGTTGCATAGCCTCCCGATTTTTTGGTCATATGCATATGTGTGTCATATGCCTAATGGGATTAAATTTCCTACAGTTCTCATGTTTAAAAGATCTTTAGACATGGTGTTGCCTGTGCACATACCACCCCCAGAAGCAGAACTTTCTGCCACTGTCTGTGACGCCAATTATCAGGAAAAAAAAGTTATCTGGGCAGCTGATCAGTTTTTACCAAGTGGTTAGCCACATGTTCATTAATTTTAATTGAATAACGTTTCAGTGCTTTATCCTATTGATCCGGTTGTTCCACAATTGGAAAGGTCTCATCGAGACGATTAGAATGGTATATTGAGATGTCAAAATCGCTCAAAAATTGACGAAACGGCACAAATTTGGTCAACACTGTTCCACTGTCCGCGACGATGATTCTGCTATGGGGATTACCACCCTACGACTACAAAAGTTGGGAGTAGGAAATACTTGATGTCATAAGCCATCATCAGATTTTCTTTCTAATTCAAAATTCAAAATCTAGGTCATTTTACTTATTAATTGTAGCACCGAGAATTTTTTTTTTTTTACCTATCTCTCACAATTATTATTCGGTGTAGATTGTAAATTTTAATTTTTCTCAAAATTTAAATTTTACTGTTTTTCACACTTTTATTTGAGAGAGTGTTCCATATTTTATTTCACTTCGTGGTATCCTATTCTTGACTCTCTCATTCTAAGACCAACAAATTGAAAAGGAAGAACAGCAAATCCCAGCATTCTGAAATAACCAAATTGAAACCACAATTTAAGGAAATTAATGCTAAAATTATACTTTCATGCCGTACACTGCAGTGCAACTATTTTGTTGCACCATTATTAACGGCAGACAAGTTTTCCACCATTGCAGAAGAAAAGTACTGTAAATGACGGAGTTAGTGACCATGTGCATATTAACACTCGCACCCACATTTTCTGAATTGTGCGATTTACCACACGCCCATGTTAATAACCCCCCCTCCCTTTTTTCCACTTGTTCTTTAAGTCTCAACCTTGCACTGACCCTGCAACCCTGCGTTTGCACTGAATGCAAGTTATTTCCGTCTTTCAAGGAATTAACTCTTAAGCCTTTACGTAAGGGAACGCCCAAATGTGTCCGCTGTACAAGCATTTTAAATGAGCAGCTTTTCTATCGATCATCTTTCAAAAACTTTCGGCAAATTCCAGTAAAACTAAAAAATGGGATGTGAAGGCCACTTCATAAAGGGAAAAAATGAAACACGTTTTATTAGCTCTAGTCGGTGAGGAAGTTATAATTTTTTTGACGAGTTATAAGCCCTTATTTTTTAAACCCAAACTGTAGTCCTTAAAGGATTAACTTCCTTGAATACAAGGAGCAGTGAGTGGATATTACTTCCTTGATTTTTCCCATTTTTTTCCAGAACATGTTAGCATCTTTCCTCTAAAACCTGCAAGCGGTGTAAATGCATAGGGAACCTTAACTCAGTTATTTACGGTATAAGCAATGAATTACGTAAATCTTTTCATACTTTTCTGGTTTTAAATCTCGGTAAATGATTCCGAGACCATGTAAATGGTCAAGGGCCAAAGCAAGCTCGGCAAGGTAAAATTTGACATCCTCTTCTGTGAACATAACCTAATACATAAAAAAAA
>JAHWFP010212637.1:22313-33694 GCA_023313725.1 Lithobius niger | reverse complement strand
CCCCCCCCCCCCCCAGCGGTAAATAATGATCGATCACTAATCTAACCTAGGGTGCATTCGAAAATTAACCTGGTCAGATCAAGCAAAGGTAACTCGTTTCTTCTACACGTCCCGAATTAGTATTTTTTTATTTTTTTTTTATTTTACCAAAAACCGTAATTAGAAATATTTGTCATCGTTTCGGCTCTCATTCACGTGACAGCAATAAACAACAAGAAGGCAAGAAGGAGTTGATTTACGCAGCCTACTTGCTGTTAAGATACGTTTGTTCGGTTCGGTTGTTTAGTTTACTGCCTGATGTGTAATTTGAGTGCTATGTGTACAGGCAATCGTCAAAAATTAAGCTAGACCAGAGGATTATTTAATATTTATGATGCGACGTGTTGCACGACCTACGTAATTAGTCCATGCAACAGCGTGTTCCTTCGCAACCTGAAGTCAATTTTCAAAGGCACCCCTGGTGTGGTTCGGGGACAGCATTAGCTTGTAGCGTTCTTCTCACAACTCCATCGTTATCATCTCCGCAAAATGTGCCGAACACGTTTACTCCTTTTCTGCGTCATTCAATCCTAAATTGGCTACTTCTACATTCGGAGGGTTTTTTTTAGTATTACTAGGTAGTACATAAAACGACGTAAATTCGTTTATCCTTTTCGAATAATTGCCACATTGTGGTACACAGCATCGCATTTGTTTGTTTAATTTTAGCGAAAACCGAAACCGAATAAACGGGAAGTGGAAGTGGAGGTTTTCGCGTAGCCTCGCTACCGGTCGTGGCGCATGCTCTGTGGCTAAATTGCTGTTTACTGCTTCCGTAAGTTTCGCTGTAGTTCCCGATTCCTACCGTCAACAACTGGATTTAAAATGCAATAAAAATGGCGCTGCTCTTCGAATCAAAACAAACAGCTTTTAGAAAATTGATATTTGGACATACTAAACCTACGTTTGCCGTTTTTTGTGTGTCTGATGTCTGTGTACGATGCGCTAGGGGCTTATTTCGTAATTATAAACCACTGGAATTCCCCTTTAATAGTTTATTAATTATTCCTGGACTGCGTGCGTCGCCCTAGGATTGCATACGTAATTTTACTTGGGGCTTTTATAACCTTAAAATAGCTATACTGTTACCGAAGGTCATCTTAATGTTTTATTATTCTCTTCCTAGCTTTCTCTTATAATGGTTTCTGTAGTTAGAGCCTCTTTATTCGTAAATTTAGTGATTTGACCTGTTAAAGTTCTCGCCCCTGCCTCAATTACGGCATCAATGGTTATTCCTAACAATTACCGCGCGCCCGTCAAATTGTGACAACTTGTTATTTTTTCTGGTTTGACTGTTTTGGGGAAATAATCATACGGGTACAAACATTGAATTTATAGCTTCATTTATTACCAGACTTAACTAAAAAGGCTCCATCTTGGCAATATTTGCTTTGAATTACATTTGCAAGTAACTGACAAAAGAAAAAAAAAAGAAAAACAAACTATAGTTCATTAGAATACAAATTCGTATGAGACGTATGTACACTGTGTTAAGAGATGGTCCGCGTCTTTTGGATAGGGTGGGGTTGGGGGAGCCGAAAATGTGATGATTACTCTGGTCATGCTGTGAATCCATGATAATTCGGTCCCAAAGTTAAACAGATAGTGCGACAATTCGGTTGCGTATAAAATATAACCCATGAGAAAATTCGGTCTTGCAAAAAAGAAATGAACTCTCTAGATAAATGCAAGTAAGTTGAGCTCCATGAAGTACTATAAAATCTATTTTTGTTGTTGTTGTTGTTTGCACACCTGCCATGTCAGTGCAACCAGAACCTTAAGGGAGGGGAAGAGGACTGTACTTCTCATGGGAACAATAAACATCCTTAAACCATGCCTGTCAGAACTGCCGCAAACTCACTGCTGGAAAATATGAAGAGTGAAACTCTGGGTGTGCTCGAAAATCTATATAGTGCACCGAAATGTCACCAACATTTCTAAGGTAAGATAACATAACTTTGGACCATACTGTCATAGTTGGTCATCCATTTTTAACTGGCATTTTTTTTTAAAGTTTGGACCAAATTATCGCAAGGGTTTTTTTTTTTTTGTGCTCTTGCGACCACATATTTTGCTGGGATTGAATTTTTTGGCACCCAACCAAATAAGTCAGCATTTTTTTAAGAGTATAATATATTGGTTGTGTGGGGGTGGGGGACGGAAACCTGAGAAGAGGCATCAAATTTTGTTTTGCCCCTATCCCCCTCCCCCAAGATTCGCTGTCGCTGACCTTCACCCGGCCCTGACTGGACGTGATTTTCACTAACTAATATACGAAAAGCACAAAGCTGACCGCCGTGGAACGGAACGAGTAACGCAGCTACAATCTCAGTTGAACTTGATGGCGCTATAGGCGCGCATGCTGGCACGTAAATCAACATAGTAGCACCAGCCAGGCCCAGAAAGGGAAAATGGTTCCTCAAAGTGGGTGGGGTGGGCAGAGAAAATTGATTTTTTTAACATCAGACAGCACATTTGTTGAAACACAAGGTCGAACACCAGTAAAACGTGTGCTACAAACACCTGCACAAACATGTGTTAGCCGAACCCGTATCAGATTTGTTACGTTTGCTTTTCCCTACTATTACATGCAATCAAACAATTCACACAACTGCTCAGGATATTACTTTGTGCAGTGAAGTCACCATTTGTACTAATGTGTTTTGGTCTTAGCTTGTGCTATTAGGGACCAATTTACATGGTGTTTTCTGCATTCAGCATGGATTGACTGCCTACGCATATCTCAAATTATGACCAATGCCCTATTCCTAAACGAACCGGGAGTGGAAAATGTATTTAAGAGAGCCAAGGTGGGGGGGGGGGAAGGGGTGGCATCCCTGGATTATTTCAATATTTAGTCCCCTCCGTCGTGACCAAAAATCGACTGTTGTTTGGTGAACAGATCAAATCATGGGACTGCCAAATCCACTGAGTCCTTACTTTTGACTCACCCTGTATAAATAAGTCTTACAATTCGTTACGAATCAGCCGAATAAAATGTTAAACTTAATTGAATAAATCAATTTTTTTAATAAGTATTAAAAAGCTATTCATTTAAAAGTAATTTCACAATGGTATTAAGTAAATCAATTTATGTAGAAACTTAACACAGTAATCAATTGAATTCTAACATTGATTTAAACATTAATTTGTTACAAATTTAGTGATTCCTAACTCAAAATAGCACAAAGCCAATAAGCTGAATTAGAAATACAGTCATAGGTTAAGCTAACATAAATATTCCGCAAAACAAGCAGCTTTAAAGCTTAAAGTATGGCATAGAACCTAGATTTGTAGCACAACTGCGTTGGCTACTCGTACCACTCCGAATCCAACAGATCGTTTTAACCAAGAGTAGTAGCACAAAATTAGCAGCTATACGAGTTGGTAATAATAATGAAGACCAGCCCAGGCACAACTCCGAACTTGGCTTTTCCGACCTTTACTCTTGCACTTGTAATCGTTGCTGAATACCACCAGTGTTGAAGGAAACTAGTGCTTCGATCTCAACAACAGAAGCGTGGCCCATGCTGCCAAGAAGGAACCTTCGTTGGCAACAACTGCGGTGATAAACGAGAAGCCAACGTCCACCCATCTTTGATTAGGTGACGGAAAAAACGTAATTTCCCTAATCTAAACAATTAAAACTTACAGTCGGTATATATATATATATATATATATATATATTTATATATATGTATATAGATATACAGGGTGTAACAAAAGGTCGTGTCAATACTTCGATGACTAATTCCTTGGGTCAAACTAAGGACATAATTCCTATAAACATTTGGCCAAAAACTTCTTATTCTTTAGTTATCGCATGAATTAATAACCCAAATTCCAACTCTCTTTCCCCAATCCACTCCATGCCTACTATCTGGCGATTGTAAACACAAATCTGAATAGGAACGCAGTGACCAAAGATGGTGAACAAACTGTTAAAGGGTCAAATTCAGACTAAAGGAAAAATATCGCTAGTGCCCAAAAATGTATCCTGGAGGGGGAACAACCATTGTTCGAAAGTTTAGTTAGTCGATGTTAATGTAGGCCTGACAACACCATAGCGGTTTTAATCCCGTCAACTGATGCACGACAGAAACTAAAAAAAGAAAACGTCGTTAAATATGAAAAATTCGGTAGCACTACTACTGTATCTAAGGGAATCACTTAACAATATGCATAAACGTGCAGCCATCCAGTTGCCGCACTTTTCAGTGTAAAGTACATAAAGTACTTACATTTAATGAACATAAATACATATTGTGTGTATTGTGTGTGAATCAGTGAATGTTAAGAAAAAAAAACGGAACATTCTTACAATTTATTCAGTACGATTCGGCAGATACATTAAACTTTACTTAACATACATAAAACGTGCTGAGATGATTAAACTAACGCAGAGCCAAGTTATGGGTGGGTAGCCATTATGTTACATTCGAGGATCCATTTCCCAAGTATAAATGTATATTTAATGTGTAGGATACTTAATTATTTAATGATTTCAACACCTCCCTTTTATTAAAACGATGGTAACAGTAGTCTTTGCTATCAGTCGTTACTGAGATACTAACTGCTGGCAATACTTAATCGAGAAATGAGAACACTCATAACTGCTTTCGAGGAAACACAGAATTAATTTTGAAAATTATCAATATCGTGCTTATTTTGCACTTCAATGTGAGAATTTCCATTGTTACGAACACTATTCAGAGTTTATCGCTGTTAAGTGATTGGGCAAGTTCTTACTTCACTTGTTCAAAAAGGAAAATTTCTGAATTGTAACAATCACCAAATCCCCACTCAACAATAAGGGTGGGGCTGAGATGCACCTCATCACTCAAACAGTGGGTGATAATATGCTTACCTACTCGTTATGATAATTCTTTTTTTTCCCATTAGACTACACCAAACACAACTAGAACGAGCAATATTTTCAATAACAACAATGATTTTTAGCATTATTAACAAAAGTACCAGCATTTTAAATACATAGTCACGAGGTGAAAAGTAAACACTGGATGCGTGTTGAGCTCAAATTCACAACAATCGAGCAATGCATTCATTTTGTGACAATCAAATACATTAAAACCAATGTGAAGGATAAATTTAACAGATAAAATTACACATAGTACATTGGTTCTAACTCTGCACTATTTGGTAACTGACATTCTCCCTGTGGGTCTGGTAATCTGGTCCATTTTGCCGTTTGCAGTTCCAGTTGCAAGTATGGAATGCTAAAGTGATCATCTTTTTTAGAGAAAAAAACTAATGGATACTTGGGATTTTGATATTTTGACAAAGGCAAAAATGCAGATTCCTTACAATGCCAATCATACTTTCTTTTTACATTAAAAGTTTGACTGCAATGGTTGAATTCTAAGTGTGTACATTCAGTTTGACTGTAAAAGAATGCATTGAGTGTGTTGTTGGATATAAAGAATTGGTTAGGAAGCAATCCTTCATTGCCAATGCCAATAACATTCCATTTGGCACCATCTGCTGGATTAGAATTGAACTGAACCAACCAATCGTCAGATGATTTGGGGTGCTTATCAATGATGTACATGAAATTTGATGATGTTAATGCAGTTGGAAAATTGCCTACTTCAAATAGTAAGTTACTAGCTGCCAGCCATTTTTCACCATCAGGACAGATGTAATTGACAAAACACTTCATTTGTTCTCCTCCAAATGAATAAAACTTATCTTTAAAGTAACAAATGGTGCAGGAATTATGCACCATTTCTTGGGGATTGCAATTATTTTGAAGTAATGTATTGTTTTTCAAGTTATATATTCCATTTTGATCTTTTTTGTAAGCACTGAACACATAAATTTGATGTTTAATCTGACACATCCTCTCGTCCTTACGCTTGTAGCTACTTTTCAAATTTGGGTGCTGTAGTGGAAGGCACAACCGCTTATTTAAATCAAATTGTTGCAAACTATTGCAAGTAATATACTGTTCAAACTTTAGAGTCAATGTAGTGGAGCTCTTGGAACGAGGTATTGATGAAAAAACCTTAAATGTGAAATTCATACTGAAATAGGACAATTTGCCATCCCATACTTCAGGGATGGTCTTTACAAAATTCCTGTCACTGTCAGATATGAAAATAGCAATACTTAACTCTTTCAGTTCATTTGAAACAATGTGGGAGGATTGCATCAGCTCGTCATTTTGCAGTAATTTTGTGAGACATTGTTTACTCAACAGTTTTCCACTAAAACATTTCAACAACTCACCAACACACACTTCACGTGCGTTCTGATCATACTGAAACCACTTAACAACTCCTTCAATAATTGCATCTAAGGACTGATTTTCAGATTTAAAATAAGTTATCAGTGCTTTCAGTGCACATGCAGATAGGAAATAGAAATCGTCCGTTTCGAGTAATTTCTCACAATTTTCAAACCAAAAGGTTTTGATACTTTTACGCAATGTATCCAATTCATACTTTTCACTAACGAGAAGCAATTCAAAAAAGTTATCCAAGCACAACATATTCCCTAAGGCTTTGCAGCAATGTTCAAACAGTTTGTCCATTTGCATCAGATGGGAAGCAATTAAGACCTTCTTGTACTGTTCTTCAGTTTTAATGCTGCCAACATTTCCCAAATAAATAAAGTCCAAGACTGAGTCTAATGTTTCAGCTTCCATTTCATCGAAGGTAACTTGTCCCGACTTTGCTTCCTTCAATTTGCTGTTGAACATGGTGACGAAGTAAGGACTTGCTGTTTCCAAAATCAATTTATGAGCTAAGAATTCCTTATTCTCACAAATGATACAAACGTCACTTTTATCTATAGTCCTCATTTTCGACAAAGACTCGACCAGCTCAGTGAATCTGGCATGTTTTACTGCTTTATTTTCTGCGGATTCTTCCATTCTGAAAATAAAGCACAAAAATTAATGGTATTGAACGGCATAGCCTGCAACAGCTGTCAAACATCATTGGTTGGTTGGTTGGGTTTTGATTTGGCGTGCATGCGTATACAGGGTTATCCAAAAAATACTAAAAAAAAGAGGTAGGCCTAGAAAGTGTGTAGGCCTATAAAGTGTAAATGGCTTGATAAGTATTTTGAGAAGTGACATTAGGCCAAAGGTTTGACTGAAACGAAGGTCAATTAGACTAAGGAAGTGCAATAAAGACCTCAAGCTACTAAAATGAATGGTAGGCCTAGAAGGGGTAAGCCCATATTAGCACTATTTTAAGAACTAAATCATAGCGAAAGGCTAAATTAATTGTAACGAAAATGTTGATTTAGCCATTTTCAGCCATATCAACATTCGGGTATGTTTGACCGTCGTGGAGCAGCTAGTGGGTTTGAACTCCGGTCTGGAGAGCAAATGTTGTATAGAATTAAATGAGATGAGCATCGAAAATCATGTGAAACGCATGGAAAGAAAGGAGAGGAGGGCATAAAAGATTTCCCCATGAAAAAATACTACTATTTCAACACCACGCTTTCGAAGTGTCGCCCCTAACAGCTGCAACACAATGACTCGCCGTTCATCAGAGTACTGCCAAACTTGCGCTATCATGTCTGGTGTGATTGAATGACATGCCTTAACAATGCACCTCTACGCTTCCGTACGTTCCCATTCCCAGGTTGTTGCTGTGCTGCAGAAATTTGGTCCTTAAGTTAGACCTACAGAAACACTTAGGGGGGGTCAGGTCAGGGGTTAGGCAAGATTTAGATTAGGGGTTTGAATAACATCTCTGTAATGTGTGGTGCAGTGGCAACCCGGACCACTGCACTGTGACTGAGGTTGGCGCTAATGACCAAGTTGTCGACGCGCCATTAAGCCTCAATCCCCCCCCCCCCTCAGGGGTTAGGCCATCTCTTTAATTCGATACAACATACGCTCTCCAGACCGGAGTTCACACCCACTGGATGCTCTACGACAGCCAAACAGACCTGAATGTTGATATGGCAGAATATAATATATAATAATATATAGGTTTGTTGCAAACGCAACCGGAGCGACAAGGACTGGGTGGTCACTGACTGCCGTCCGATGTTAAAACTAAAAAAATGTACACTATAAAAGTTTAACAGTTAAACGTTTAAAACAAACACAATGGCTCGGCTGCAGAGGAAGGGTACATGGTGTGGGGTTTGGATCACGAATGCCTTACCACCAAGGTTAGACCTACCAGGGACACAATGGTCCCCGATGGCATTGCCAAACGTGAGGGAAAAGTGCAGGGAAAAGCCGGGTAACGTTGTCAATGTTTCTTTAAAAATAATAAAATAATACATCGTAGTTTAAAGCTTGGCCAATGCCAATTGTCAATCTTCATAAAGATAAAAAAAAAAATAAAACAATGAAAATGCATGAAACTGGCGTAGTGAAAGTTAAAAACTGAAGTGAAAAGTAAGACTAGAGCTATTTACAATTAAAAGATGTATGTAAATATAATAATAAACATGAGCCAACCTGCAACATAGGGTGGCAGAACAGTTTGAATAAAAAGAAAAAAAAATACAATTGCCTGTATGTGTGGAAGCAACTAGCCTGGCAAGGATTGTGGTTCACCTATAGCCAGCCAAATTTAATAGCATAGTTTGATACCCGCACAGACTGCTCCCAGATCGCCATGAAAGAAGACTACTGGAGCGGACGTCTCAAAAAACGATGCAGGGGCTCAGTTTTGAGCCTACTGCGAAAGATCGTGATAGAATTCGCATTTACAGTATCCTCCTTAAGGGAGTTCCAGATGGGGACAATGCGAACAGAAAAGAAATGCAAACGACAGTCGAGGCGCGCCCCTGGGACAGCCAGCTTCCAATTATGTCCTCTGGTGGCCCAAACTCGGGGCCAGGTCAAAAAAATGGAAGATCTACCTCTATAAGTTGGTGCAAGATCTGATAAGTCAGGACCAAGTCGAGAACAATTCTGCGCAACTCCAGAAGCTCAAGGCCCAATCTCTCGAGACGTTCCTTGTACGAAACCTCGCGAAAACCAGGAAGTGCCTTCGTAAAGCGTCTCTGAACCGCTTCGATAGAATCGATGTCGTGTGCCAAGTATGGTGACCAGACTGGAGTTGCATATTCAAGGACTGGGCGCACAAAGATCTTAAATGCCCAGACCCTCGTCTTAATGCTTCCAGATGTGAAACAACGCCTTATGATTGCAGAACGTCGGTAAGCCGAGGCACAAACCTTTCGGCAGTGAAGAGAGGATTTCAAATTTTGAGATAACCAGATACCAAGGTCTTGCACTTCACCTGTTTGTGGAAGGATCGACTGGTTCAATGTATACCGGGAGCAAGGGTTAGAGGTGCAAACATGGAAAGGATGGCATTTACCGATTGAAAGTGGGAGCTGCCAACGTTCAGACCAGGCATTAACTTCCTGAACCTGAGTCTCAAGGGCCCGAGAAGGGGACACGGTGAGATTTTCTGCCCCGACCTTCAAATCATCCGCAAATTTAAAACCAAAGGTATCGTTATTTTCGAATTTCAGGTCATTTAGGTAAATAACAAATAGTAGTGGACCCAAGACAGAACCTTGTGGAACGCCACAAGGAACCTGTGTCCAGGAAGAAAAGGTATCCTCAATTGATACCCTCTGGGTTCTGTTCTGCAGAAATGCTGATATCCAGTCGTGTACTTTTCCCACGATACCACAATGGCTAAGCTTCAGAAGGAGCTTTCGATGAATCACCGACTCGAAGGCCTTTTTAAAATCGAAGATGGCCAAATCAACATTTTCGTTAGAATTCATATGTCCTTGGGCTATTTCGTTATTAAAATAAGCCTAAGTATAGGCCTACACTTTCTAGGCCTACCATTCTTTTTAGTACTTCTTCAATACAGTGAGGTCTTTATTATTCTTCCTTAGTCGGACTGACCTTAGTTTCACTCAAAACCTTTGGCCTAATGTGTACTTCCATGCCACCCCCAATTCCCGCTCCACGAGGCTGATGCCCGAAAAATTCTTGTTGATAGTACTAAAAGCATGCATTGCGGTATACCAGTCATTCCTAGTAATAGAAATCGAATCAGCCATGGATCCCCATGAAATACAACAAAAGACTTCCCAGCATCCCCCCCCTCCCCCCGTGGACCCCTCCATGAAGCATCGATGACCAACAAATTCTTGCTGAATGTACTAAAAAGAAACCCTGTAGCAGTAGAAATCGAACTACATACGGAACACGGTGAGATACACCAAAGCCCCCCCCATCCCCCAGTGTCTCTCTGTGTCCTATCCATGAGGCTGATGACCAACAAAATCTAGTTCAATTTGTACTGCTAAGAATGACTTGTGTACCAATTCACAATTTTAGTGCGATCAGCAAGAATTTGTGGGCCAAATAACCCCATATAGGTGAGTGTGGTAGGGGCACAGGAAGGTGCCTTGGGGGTATCTCGAGGGTATCCATAGAGCTAGCTCGATTTATAAGCTAAGAATTTACTTGTGTATCAGCTTTCATGCCTTTTAGCTCGATGTGCGTGATTAGCGCAAATTCGGACCTGTAACAGCTGTACTACACCTGGATATAAAACCAACGAACCAACGCTCATGTTTTATAGCTTAAAACGGAGGTATGAACAAGGCCTAGGCCTTTTGAACGCTATTTTAATGTGACAAGAATTGTTGTTGTTCTTCTTGTTGGGGAAAGTTTGCTCTCACCTAGAGATCAAATCAAACAATCGATTTTTCAATTTTTATAGCTTAATATTGAGTGTTAAAAATGCTTGCTTATGTCAGTTATTTTAAGGTGATTGCATAATTCTTTTCTTAGTTATTGTTGCTGGAACAAGAAAAAATAATAACAGACAGTATTAAAAAACACTTAGGCGCAAACCTTAAAAAAACTTAAAGCTCTAAAGGATAGGATAGTAGAAAAAGACATGTAAGCCATCAGAATCGCACTAATACGTGTAAAGACGCTCCAGCTTGTTTTTTGGGGACACTGGAGATTCTTTTACGCGTATTAGAGCGACGCTGATGGCTTACATTTCTTTTTCTAATATCTGTTCCTTTAGATCTTTAAGTTTTTAAGGCTTATATCCGCATTTTAATAGTAATAACACTTTAAATTCGAACTCCTGTTCCGGGGTCCAAACTCCCTCTCCACAGCCTGATATTCTTTTCACGAATATTTGTTGCTTTGTGGTTTACTGACTAATGAAACTTAACAGTGGTTTCATTTTCATCGACAGGTAAATTTAACTAATGCTGTGTTGAATTCGCCCCCCCCCCCCTCCTCCCCACCAACTCACTGCACAGTAATCATCCTTGCAGTAGAGTTTTTAAAAAAATTAAATGTTTAGACGTAATATACTGCACAGCAATGTAAAGTGGGGGGGGGGGGGGGG
>JAHWFP010212637.1:0-10601 GCA_023313725.1 Lithobius niger | reverse complement strand
CCCCCCCCCCCGGCCACCCAAAACCTATGTTTAACACGGTTTTTCTTAAATGTTTCAAGGGCAGGGGAATTGGAGTCATGGATTTTTTTGTAGGCCTTCGCAGGTGGGAAGTTCAAGCAATTTTAGGCTTCGTTAACGGAGAGCCAGAAAAAAAAAACTACCAAAAATAAAGGAAAACTGCAATTCTGGACCTTAAAAATTGCACTTTCAGCAGTCATCACACAAAAAAATCCTCTCCTCCAGTCATAAAAGTGTTTACAAGTTTCATCTTTGGTGAGAACTGTTGTGTAGTTCTTCTAATTGTTGTTACGTCCGTTAAGGTGGGACGAAATCGAAACTAAAACCAAACATCAGAAACTAAAACCAAGGTTGTGGGTCCTATAACGAATAGCACATTATAAAAAGTAAGGCTAGTCAATGAAAATAGGATTTAGTTAACATTAAGTACCATCCTTATAAGTTAGTTAATCTATATTACTAGTACCAGGAGCCTATCGAAAACAATAGGCTCCTGCTAGTACGATTAATATTAGACAAATGAACATCTATAAGAACTCTTCTAATCCGGAATATTTTTGGTGACAAATATTCCCTACCTTGCAAATCGCGATGACATATTTTGTAACGGTAAACATTATATTTACCAAAAAAACATAAAATGTAATTTACTCACCCTGTTGAAATATACTGGTGGAGAGCGACGACCACTTGCTTACATACTGAACGATTGCTACATAGGCTAACGATCGGGGGAGTTCCCTTGGTTCGCGCGAAGTCTTTGACCAGTCGCGCCATCTATGTCCACGAATTGAAAGCTCCTGTGTAGTGACATGACTAGTGGTAGCGCTGGTTAGGCTATACAAATCCAGTACCTAGTGGCGCCAGCCAATCCCAGGCAGGGAATGAAGAAACTAATTTTTTTATTTATTTTTTCTAATTTGGCAGGGGGTTGGCAAACCAGCTAAGGGGAAGGGGGTGGGGAGGGTTCTCTGTAAGTTCCCTCAGCCGGGTCCGGGGTCTGGAAGCTGAAGCATTTTACGCTATTTGAAGGGCTATTTTTGGATTCCTGGAAACACGTGTGCAACGTATTGTTAAGCAAATTTCGGCTCTTTTTCTTAGACATTCTTTAGCTTGAGAGGTCGTAAAAACCTAATAGTGACTAAATTCTGCATTTTTTAATGTATATTATTTTGTTTCCCACTTTAAATTAATTAATCCGTTAAAAAATTAGATTTTTGCATATTAATATACTATCTTTAATTAACACTGAATAATTTAGGTTTGTAAAGTATTGTTGCTTCTTGTCAAATGGCGAAAGATTTAGCGTAGATGACGTTTCTGAATTAACAGAGAATTATTTTTTAATCCAGGTGGCAATGGGGTAAGCGGATCTGAGGAAAAGCGCCTGCTTCAAACAAAACCGGCTACTCGGTCTTGAATTTTGATAACATTGCCCGATTTTCATGGAGTTAATTGTTATCAAACTTCAAATGCCGAAAACTTGGGTGGGGTGGGCTCTGGGTGGGGTGGGCCCTTAACATTGTGCAAATTTAGTTGAAGTTTTGGCTATAACCCTTGCAACAGTACACCGTCTTGCTAGGGTTAGAGCTGAAACGTCAACTAAATTTGTCCACTCTTCCCCCCTCCTCCCAACAAGTTTTTTTTTCTATTTCCAATCTGTAATAATTAAATCAAACAAAGTTATAGAAATTGAAGGCTGAGTTTCCGGTTTTATTTGATTGTGTAGCCCTTTTCCTCTTAACCATCGCCACCATGATACAGGGCCAATTACGAGCACAGCGAATTTTTGTAGAGGCTGGATTTGAACCGGCATCCTCATGGTCGGGAGGCCAGGACTGATCAATCACTGGGCTGCTGCCAGGGCCGTAGCCAGGAATTTTTTTATACCCCCGCACCAGAATTAAAATGCAGCGCCTGCCAATCCGTCCCCCCCCCCCCTCCTCCCCACACATACAAAAATCTCATTCCCCAATGAATTTTATTTTCCTGGTTGCGAATTTGAGATTTTTGAAAACTTTTTGTCTTGCTTTCTTGTCTTTGTTACGTGGACTTAGGAATCAGTTTAGGGAGCTGTGTTTCTCAACTACGAGGCCTAAGATGGCGTTTGTGGCAATTCAAAGCATTTGTTTTAGTACCATTTAGAAAAGTAATGTGTGCTTTTTTGGCTCTGAATACTGAGTTTAAAACTAGTTAATAAACAAGTCGTTTTAACTCAGTAATCCACTTTTTTTTTTCATTAACGTCAGCTTTTTTTTTTTTTGTGCGTTACCGTTTCAGTGTTTCAACAATATAGCTTGGCTTTTGAAGCAGACTGTAAAAAAAAAAATCAGTCATTTTCATGTCTGGCTTGAAATTATGTTGAAATTATAAACATGTATGATTAACTCATTCCAAACTGTAAGCTTTATTCAGAAACATGCTATTTGTGTTTCGCTTACCAACAAATTGACTATCTTCTCAGGCCGCGTTACTATGCCTTGCTTTCATGACAGCTTTCAATTTTTAACTATATTTTTCATCAAATTCTGAACTTTAGATTTTTCTTTGTTTGGAGTTTTACGATTTTTTCAAATCTGTCATTTGAAAACTGTACCACCTTTTTACGTTACGCAGTGCTCTGGAACTAAGCTTGAGTTTGTAAACAAAACTCGATATCGTAGTCCACTATAAAAGCTTCGTCGCGCTTCGCACTCTTCGGCTTGAAGAAAACCCCCGCACGTGCGGGGATGCTGCGGGGATGCTGGCTACGGTCCTAGCTGCTGCTGTCCCCTGTGTTAAAGGCACATAAATCCCTCCGTTCTGGCCGCTTTACTCTGCGTCACCTACGCTAAAGTATAGTTCAAACGACCGCAGCGCGCATTGCTCTACGATACTAGTTAAACTCATTTCGGGGCCGCGGCAACGTGACACATCATACGACCAAGTCGCAAACATGAGCGAAGGATTAATTATCCTTCCTCCAGGGCCGCGGCTTGCCAGCGATGTGGCGGGAGTTAAATACCGCTCGGACCGAGCCGTTTAAAACAAGGCTAATAACATTCACGCGCCACTACCGACATCTGCATCGTACTCTTAGACCAGCAAATGAAAGGTAAATCAGTTTATATAAAACTATTTCCGGTAATGTATCGAGTGAAACTGTTAAAATATACCGGAGGGAGTTATGTGCCTTTAAGGTCCTCTATAACCCTCATAAAGTTCACGTTGTGCGTTGGACTCTGAATGAAGTCGGTCCGTCTCCTTTTAGGTATAACTGGTCAAGTGTTGGCATCCCAGACGTGTCTCATAATTTAAGATGCCTCCATGGCATTGATGGACTAACACAAGAAAAAATAACGAATCAATTTTTAGTTTAGCCCGTTATATGCGATTTTCACGATGTTCATTGATAGCACGACTCCACGCTACTTCATATTGCCAGACATCTACGAACGAGTCATCGTTATTACTTTTGCCTATAATTTTAGTTGTTACCTACAATTGACCGAGAGAGAGAGAGCGAAGCGAGTGACATCTCGTTTTAAATCAACGATCTGGCGTTCGCTCCATCTGTTCCATTTTCCGTGTCGTCCTGTAGTTACGGCGAAATGATTTGAATGAGATTAAACAGGAGTATTTTTTTTTAATATAGTTGAACTACTTATGTAATTGATTTTTTTAAACAAAAAATGTTTTTTTTTTTTTCGTAGGAGGGGGTGTTGGAAAGAGGTGATGAGGGCAAAATTTTGGTAGATCACTGGGTAGAAGTCAGATAAATGGAGTATAGGCTGAATCACAAGGGTGAAATGGTTACAAAAAGTATTCTGAATTACATTTTTTGTTGAGGGGATAGGGAGAGCGAGGTCGCCTGTTTGTGAGCGACGCAAACCAAGTTTCCGTTTTGCCCGTCGAATGATATTTGGTAGGAATACTGTTTGAAATAAGACTGAATGAGGTACGCACTACCTGTTGCCATCTGTCTCTTAATCTGCGCACCGCCATGATTCATGCTCCATGCTTAAAGCCAAACCATTGTAAATTTTTATCTCAAGTTCCTAAGTATAGGGTGGTCCACAAAAACTGACGACCCAAAATTTGTAACTTTTCTAGTCAGCAACCCTCAGAACCAGGAGAGGACATTATTTATGTCGTCTCCTGGCTCTGAGGGGTGCTAACTAGAAAAGTTGGACTTAGCAAATTTTGGGTCGTCAGTCTTTTGTGGACCACCCTGTATGGCAATATTGCGATGGAAATATTGCTCTTGTTGTTATTAAATTGATGGCCTGTGTATAAATGGCTGTCCTTCCTGGTACGTAGTAGGCTACAGTATAATCTACATATTGCTAAGGACCAATAAACAGTTTAAAAGTACTAATAATAAACAGTTGAAACAAATAAAATGAATCGATTTGTAACGTAAATTACTTCAGAGGAACTCGGTCGGAAAAATTGTGCACGGGAAAAAGCCTGGAAAAAAGGATAAAGTTGCAGAACAAAAGCCGAAGAAAAAAGCTGATGGAAAAAAATTCGTGAAAAAAAGTCTCAAACAGAAAACGCCACAAGAAAAAAAGCCGAACGAAAAGAATGTTTTTGTCTTTTTTTCGGTTCTTTCGTGTTGTTGTTGTTAATATAAATTAAGTTAGGTCAGTTGCCTTGGCTCGACTTTCACCGGCCGGGTACCATGAAAACGACTTCACGAGCCAGGTGTTTCACCAGAAAACGACTTCCGTGGTTGCTTTGTTTTTTTGTTAAGGAAAATATTGTTTTGCCGATCTATTTTTTGTGTGTTGCTGTTGTTGCCTTGGCTCGAATTTCACCAGACTGGGTAAGGAACTTTTACACCTGGAAACGATTTTCTCACATTTTTTTTCTGTCACATGTTCCGTGATTTTTTCAGCTTGGCTTTTTTCTTTTCAGCTTTAATCCTTCAGCTTTTTTTTTTTCAAGGTTTTTTTCTGTAGATATTTTTGTGTGGATGTACGTAAGTTGTGTTACTTAGAATTTTCAAAAGTTTGAATTCGGCTGATATACCGGATTGCAATAGAAGCTAACTGCGCCATTTTGTGAAACACCAAACTAAATGTCGACGTTTGGCTATGTCATAAAAAATGACAAGTGGCACTATTTACAAAATGCAGACGCTCTGTCACTAAAGTTTGTCTTTTACTTCAAAAATACACGTTGTCACGTCACTCGTGTCACTGTCAGCGACACGTTGTGACACGAGTGACGTGACAACGTGTAGAACTGGCTTATCATTTTACGGCTTTCATACATTTTGCTGCTGCAGGGAATGACGTCACTTGAGCATAGACCGAACACCTGGCTTTCTGCTCAAGGCTTGGTGTCTCGGTCAAGGCCACGCGAAATCGAAACTAAAACCGAGCAATAATTATCATGGAAAGAGTTTGTGACGTAGAAGCTGCACTGAAAGTCTATATTATAATTGTCTGTGTCCTGAAAAATACCAGTCGTTAAAAAATATAGTATATCATGTTCATTTAAGCGATTAACTTTGCTGTTAAGTTTCGTTTACGTCGGATTCAAACGGCAAAATTGATTTTACTCACATTCCAAATCAATTTAAATTTTCAACAAAATTGTTGCGTTTAAAGAGACATCCCATGCAAGTCAGAAACGTATCACTATTTTTTTGAAAATTTCACGCCAGCTACAGTCGACGTATAGCCTTTTCGCCGAATCTAGTTTCGCTGTATTTTAATTAGTATCTTAATGATTAGCTGAGTAGTTCCCCTTATTAAACTAACTCCCCCTACTAGAAAAAAAAAATCAACTGAAAATGACGGTGTTTTTTTTATTGAATAATAATTAACCGATTTTAGGGAAATTTTTTAGGTCGTTTCGTCATTTTATTTTATATTATTACATTTCAATCAATCGTTTCAATAAAATGAAATTAAAATTATGAAGTTATGAAACGACCTAAAAATAATCTTACTGGATCGGAGTTGAGGAGTTGCTCGTCACACACGCACACATCCCACCCCACCCCATATGAAACGGGAGAATGAGAAAATATTTTCGGTGAACGTGGGAAGTCACCATAGAATTACTAGGTGTTATTCACGTATTGTTAGGCGATCCCGTGGTAGTATAAATCATATCAAAAACCAAAACTGGTAAAAGGGGCTGCCAAGTTCCGAATGATTCTGCCCTTCAAAGGAGTGATATCAACACACCAAAACATTCGCCAACTTAATCGCACCGCTTAAGAGTTCGAAGATTAAATGAAAATTGCTACTTTGGGTAGCAATGTTCAAGTTTTCATTTAACGTCCAAAGTATTATTCGGTGTGATTAAGTTGGCGAATGTTTCGATGTGTTTATATCACTCCTTTGAAGGGCCGAACCATTTGGAACTTGGCGGCCGCTTTTACCAGTTTTGGTTTTTGATATGATATCACTCCTTTTTTTAAATTGTGTATTAACTTAACTCCACTACCGTGCAGATGTGTAATAAAGTGCCACGTCAACAAGAAATTGGTTTTCAACAATTTGCTACTACCTTTTGCGTATAGGTTGAACCATTCTCAAATAGTCACCTATAGGTTTTTGGTTTGGTTTTAATTTTATTGTAATTTTGTTTTATTTAGTTGGTTTTGGTGTGTTGATATCACTCCTTTGAAGGGCCGATCCACTTTCAACTTGGTGGCCTCTTTGCCAGTTTTATTTGGCTTTGTTTATTTTACTTTGTTTTTAGAGTTGATTTATTTTTCGTGAATTGGACGTGAATACAATTTCTTTGCAACGTTGTTTAGATTTATCGTGATACATCTAAACCCATGTGTGTCTAGGCACGCACGCAACTATACACGTTCTCATTGTCCGAACTTTAGCCGACCAATGAGAGACGATGCCGACAATACTAACAATTGTTATAACAATATTTTCGCCCGCGTTACGCCCCGTTACGTCCTCAGGCTTCAAATCATAAAAGGTACGCAGTTCGTATTGTACTACACCCATTAGTCCGATTTCATAGCTGGAAGCCTTCCCATTATCTCGATATCGATGAATAATTACCCTGGAATTTAACATGGGGATGGGTGGACTAGGCATCTAGCTAATAGTAACACATTTTCAATCTTATTGAGGGTCAGATTTGGCACTGAAAGAAGCTTAGCTGGCATTCCTACAAGAGTTAATTTTTGTCAGGTGGATCATTGCTCTCGATTTCAACACATTTAAGCTTTTGTACTGCAATATTATCTCCCCCCCCCACATACCTGAAATTTTCCCAACTATGCTTCAGGATATAAGACACTGACGCTATGGCGTTGCGCTACAATGGTTTAAAACCTCGACAATTGAATTCATGTGATGTTTGTTGTGATGTTTGTTACCTAACTTGGTGCGACACACTAGCGTCTGTCTAGATCCATTTTAATTGGTGGTGGCTAGAAAAAAAAATTTGTTGATAGACTAACCATACGTTCGCATCCCATTCAGAATTAGTTTCACAATGCCTAGCACTGCATGAACTAGAATCTTCAGGGCGAATCCTGCAACTGACAATGGGATTGGTCGTGTTATCCTATTTTTAGTTAAAAAGTCGTCCGATGTGCGAAAAGGAATAAAAATCACTTCAACATCATTTTCCCAAATGGTTGGTCCAGCAGTTTTTTACAATACCGGGCAAAAGAAATAACTTGGATTTAATTTTGATTAAGACTTAACTTTTTTGTAGAATGCGTATGTTTCTAAGCTACTGATACTATTATTGTGTGCGCAGCGCATCTTGAGTCCTGCAGGTATTTTATGAGCGGCTACGTCTTCCTGGAGGAAGCGACTTTAATCAACGTCCGCCATTGTTTTTGTAACCATCTTGGATATCAACAAGGCACTCTGCTACCAAAAATATACAATCTATTATCTGTGTTCGTTCTGGGGTACGATACGTTCTGGGGTTCTGCGATACGCCGCGGACACTATAAGAGCGACATAAAAGCCTACCACAATATAAGGTCAAAAAAATAAATTACTTGCCTTATCTTGAGGCATTTAGCAACAATACGTTGCCTGAACCATTCATGAATCCCATTAGAACAGCTGGAGCTTCTGGGATCTCTTTTCAGGCTTCTGGTTCATTATAGGAGCAAAGCTAGTGCAGTCGCTTGAGAGTAAATTTTGTCGGAAATTTTTAGAAAGTCAGCGGCTCCTGGCATGGATTTTTGCCAGTTACGTATTCCATCCTGAAACAATGCTTTTCTTAAAAAAGTCAAACGAAAGCAAATGGAAAAATCTAAACCCATATTTTTCGCTCTAAAATCTGCGTACTTCACCAGTAAAATACACATTTTTCTTCACAAAAGTGCTTTTTTCAGGCAGTTAATTTAATAAATAATATCGAGCCTTACGCCATGAGAAACAAACTGATGTGCGCACTAATGCACTGACCGACTCAATTTCAACAGCATTACACGTTTAGAAACAGAAGTCTAGTATAGGGAGTGATAAATCCTACAATTAAAAATAGAAAACCTCCGCTCATGGCAGGAGCTGAGAGGACATCCTGACCCTGTAACTGATGAAGGTAGTCTCTCATACTACCGTATTTGTTTGTATGGCAGACACTTTGGCGGACACTTTCTTTATTGGTCAGATAAGCTTTTCCATACATAGGCCAAGCTCTGGCTTAACTCTAGTAGACATCATTATTGTTGAAGCAAAGTCTCGTAAATACTACGTTTTTCAGGCTGATAACCTAACGATGTTATATTTGTACAAAACAATGAGAACCAGTACCTTGGAAAATCTGTCTCATTCCAAAAGCACACTAGCAAATCACTATTATAAAAACTGGCTTTAATCGCTCTACCATCCAGATCCTTACGGTCTTTTTCTTTAAAACACTGCATTAAAATATACAGCATTAAGCGATCTACGCACAAAAACAGAAAAAACATTAAAAACACACACCACCTTTCAGTTTGTCGGGATTTACAAAAAAATTACAAAATGACGGACGACTGAATGTTTTCCTTGCAGGGTTCTTAATGATATTTTTGTTTGTTTTTGTAAATTTAGACAAACTTAAAGGTGGTATGTGTTTTTAATGTTTTTGCAGTTTTGGAAGGACTGTGTCGGTTGCTTATGTCGTGTATATTTTTTTGCAGCATTTTTAAGGAAAAGACCGTAAGGACCTGGATGGCTATTAAATAGATTTATTACAGTGCTCTTGGAGGTGAGCCAAAGTTTTCAACTACTTAACCCAGCAAATAATTTATTTCGTAAAGTCCCAGCACCTTGTTATCCCATCTCTATCGTTCACTGCGATGCATTCTGTTACCGGTAGCTTGTGAGGTTTCGATTTCCTCTTTATGCGTGGTAAGGTTTGTTTTGTATCTCGTAACCTTGACTGCAAGACCAGAATATGGATTTTTTTTAAATGTAGTCTATCTATGCGCATACGAGAGATCACCTGGCGACAGAAAGAAAAAACTATCAACAAAAATCAATGGTTGCTTTGGTGTAACGCCGACCTTGAACTATCTTTCAACCTTTCGACAGTCTTAAGAGAAGGGTTTTTTTTTAATTTTGGACGTGTGCGACGCCAGATGGCGTTAAAAAGCAATAAAGATTAGGCAAATGAATAAATGCAAACCGCTGATATTACACGGCAGTAAAGGAAAACCAACAGCACAACAGCGAAACTCATACACTGACAACAAATAAGATTTGCTATGCCTTTATTACGGTCTGCTATTTCAATCAGAGTATAATTTAGTGAAAGCCTAAAATATGCACATCAAGCAAGAAACGACTAAATTATACCGCAGAAGTGCTTTTCTCTCTCTAAAATTTCAATCAGAGGACGTGTGCGGGACTCAAACCACCTAACTCCAGATCATAACTAGGGGATGGGTCGGGTTCATTCCTTTGACTTCGGTTCCGGTTTTGGTTTTTACGCTCACAAAATCGCGGTTTCGGTTTCGGTATCGGTTTTTGCCACCATCCACCCCAATCAGCTATTTCTAGTTTTTTTTCTTGTATCAGTAGTATTATAGCTTCTTAACTCCTGTTTTCACTTTCAGCAGCGTCCTAGACCATGGTCCTAGTTGTGGCATCAGTTTCCTCTATTTTCTTTTTAATGATTAGGAGCTTTGCTGGCATTTATACGTAGAAAATGATAATTATTTTAAAAAAAATTTGAAAAACAAATCAATTTTTGATTTTTCGAACACCTCACGAAAAACCGACACAAAATCCAAATCGGTTTCGGTTTCGGTTACCGACTCATCCCTAATCATAACTCAGACTGTTTTAGCCATCTCTCCATGGGCCGAAAAAAAAACGACTAGTCTATTTTTTTTCCGCATTCTGCTCCCACCATACATGTTAGGTCTTATTGGCATCATCTGAATTGTGATCCGGAGTACACTGGTTCGAGTCCTGATCTAATCATTTCAATGAAGTATCAGGCCACAATAAAGGCTTACCGACTCAAGCTATTTCTAGTGGTATGCTTTTCGCTGTTGTGCTATTGTGTTTGCTGTACTCCTATACCATTGAAATTGTGTAGATATTAGATATTTCACCTTATTTTCCAAAGAAAACTCGAGGATGACATCAGAATAAACA
>JAHWFP010212636.1:3854-22586 GCA_023313725.1 Lithobius niger | reverse complement strand
ATTATTGGACAGAAAAATTGAAAATACAAGTTTAGGACCAATATACAAAAAGGAAGAAAAAATAATGTGGACAATTATAGACCAATCTCTCTGTTATCAATAGTAGATAAAATAACACAAACATTTTTTCAAATAAAATAAAAAAATTCCTAGATAAATATAAATTATTAAAAAATATGCAGGACGGATACACAAAGAAAGAAAGTACAACTGACCTATTAATTCAAATAAATGATGTAATAACAAAAACACTAAATGAGAAAAAATACGTACAAGCTATACTCATAGATCTGCAAAAAGTATTTGACAGTTTGATCATGGTAAGGTACTTATGAAATGTGAAATGATGGGCTTGAGGGGTAAAGTTCTTGGTATAATTACAAGTTACTTAAGAAATAATTGTAACTTGGTATAATGTACAAGTTACTTGTATACAAAAAATAATTGTAACTTTTAATACATCAAATTAACTTCGTGCTCGAATTCCTTACTGAAATAGTTTTATTTAGAAAAGCAACATTAAAAATAGACAATGAGTACTGTAACCATAGAGACATAATTTTTCTAGTGCCACAGGGATCAGTATTGGATCCCCTCTTATTTTTGATATATGTAAGTGATATCGAAGGTTATGCGAAAAATACGTTAATTTATACAGGGTGTTTCAGAATAAAACCGACAAACTTCTAGAGCATACTAGGAAGGTAAAATCAAGTCAAAAAGTCCTATACAACACCTATCCCAAAATGCTATTTGATCTTGGAAGATTGGCGCCCCCCCCCCCCCCCCCCAACGGTAACAACTGGCCCAATTACCGTGTTGCAACGTACAGTAATTTTTATAAAAGCGTTTAAGAACGACGGTTAACATCATCAAAAGGCATACCTTCCCAGGTCAGATCAGGTATTTCAATGCCTTAAAAGAGTTTCAGTTTCGGAATCAGCTCGGAGCGTTTACAACGCTCGTTGAACCCGCTCCCCCTCCCCCCCCCTCCAAACACACACCTCCCAGGCCAAGTTCCAATAGCCGTAAAGTAGACGCCCATTTTTTTTAACTGCAAAAAAAAAGTAATAAATAAACATGAACAGAAGAAAGGAGAGGCGAGACGAAATCCCCTGTGCAGTGGGCAGTGAAGGGGGGGGGGGGGAGCGGGGCCCGGGTAGCGGGGACCCCACCCCGCCGAAACCTAAAATGTATTATAATGCTAAATAAATTCCTCTAGAATATGTGAAAAAGTACTGTCTAGAAGCCGGATACGGCAATGATGTGCCATAAAATGCATCAGCTTCCCGGACCCCATACGGGAGCTAACAGCACACCCCCAGACCCTCAGGCTTTGTTTGGCCTCCTGTGAAACTTTTTCCTAGCTGTGGCTACGGTGCTCAAAGGCTAGGGGACCAGATTTCTAAAACCATTAGAAATCTGCAAAGGTTATATTGTTACCTATGCATATAACCTTTGAGAACAATTTAAAACGATATCATACTTCACAAGCAGGAGCACATCCGCAACCACCATTCCGCCCATCCCCCCTCACAAAAAAAAAAGAACAAAGCGTACCTGCACAGTGCACTTGGGCCCCCCCCCCCCGCCCCCACTTACCAAGCTACTCGACTGATGTTGCGAAACGTCTCCCAAAAAAGGTGCCCCTGGTCCCCAATAACCCGACTGGCCTCTACACCCACCAGGCTGCTCTCTGGCTACTGTGATATAATACTGCATTCACACCGTACATTACGTGCTCACGCAACTACGAAAACGTTTATCAAAACAGTGGTGTTTTTACAACTTTGAACAACATTTATTGCGTGTAGAAATTATTAACCTATGCAATCCTTTAAATAAATATTCAAGTTTTTTTTTTTATTTACTTGGCAAGAGTGAGACGCTGTTACAGTTTTCGAACGCAAATCGATTAGCATGAAATGTTGCCACAGGTTGGTGCACCGTGCTCCATCGGAGTTTTTGGAGCTATGAATTTGGTCTTAACACGCATGATGGTGTATGAGGTCACTATAAAGTGTGCACCATGCAAGCATTCAGTGGCAGGCTCGAATTAAGCCATGACTTAAATACTCGATCATAAAAAAATTGGGGTTTAATAGGACGATATCTCGGTAATTTGGATAGTTGTTGTATGGGACTTTTTGACTTGTCTTTACCTCCGTAGTATGCCCTAGAAGTTTGTCGATATTATTCTGAAACACCCTATATGTTTGCAGATGACACAATATTGATCTCCAAAAACTATATTTATGAAGATATGATACAAAACCTACAAAGAGATCAAAATGGTAAACAGATGGCTAACAGACAATGAATTATACATAAGCGAAGAAGCAACAATACAACAAAACATTACCATTCCAAAAATGAAAATGTAGTACTATCAATGTAATATTGTTAACCATTCAGGAAACTATAGCCTACAGTTAATGGAATCTAAAGGGAGACAAACCTGTACAAACACATATAAAAATTTAGAATTAAAAAAAAAAAACAATAAAATATTTAGGAATGCACATTGATGGAAAATGGGACCTTAAAGAACACATAACGGATCTAATAATTAAACTAAGGCAAATGCTACCGACATTATACAGGATAAAAAACATATTAAATAAAACAAATAAAAAATTGTTTTATGATGCCTGGACTGAAAGTATTATACGATATGGTGTAGAAGTATACGGTTTTGCAGCAAAATACATCCTAATTCGATTACAAAGCATACAAAATAAACTTGTAAAAGTACTTTCTGGAAATGAAAATGAAACACTAATGAAATTTTGAATTTTGTTATAAAAGTAATATTCTAAAAATTGAAGACCTCCGTGATTATGTGATTATAATAACAAATAATTAGTATAGTAGTATATACATATAAGCATCCTCAAGAATCAGAAAGGGTACTTGGAACTACCAGAATGAAATTTAAAAATCCTGAATGGAACAACTCGTATGGAACAAGAAGTAAAGCATATTACGTTACGAATACATTTAATAATCCAGATAAGAAGTTAACAAACTACGCAAATATCTGCAAATTAAAAAAATATGTTGAAACTAAATTTGGTAGAAGAGCGTTACCAGAAATTTTTTTCCTCTTTTTATGGCAAATTTGGCTTTATTTTTTTCCCGAGGATCTGTTTGCCCTAGCAACAAAAACAAAAAACCCCTCCTTCGCAAAGCCATTTAACAGACTTACTAATATTTTCACTAATCAGGGTGAATTAGTTTTTTGTTTATGTTCTGCTAAAGAACTACTAACAGAAACGTGTGCTAACAAGCCGGATGTCTATTTGATTCAATGCTAATTGCTTATTTTCAACTGGTTGACTTCCAGAATTTTATTAACCGAGAGAAAAATCATTAAAAACCCTCCTTTCTTAATGCTTAAATGTTCTATATTTAAAATTTGAAGTTTTTCAGGTGAATGGATACTTCGTAAATTGGGGCCAACCGCATTGCCAAATTACGGAAAGGAGCTAATAATAAAAGGAATTCTATTGTTCTTGTTAAGCCATCCTGTTGGTGCATTACTTACTTGACCCTATTACACAGATAATTCTAGAGTGTCCACATTGGTGACTCCTGTGCGGGTTGAGGGGGTGGGGGAGTAGGGCACAGCTAACCTATACCAAATGATAGATTGCTTTTTTTTTAACTCACTTCAAAATACACCCAAAGTACGGTAGGCCGGGAAAAAAAATGGCACCAAACAAATCACAATCTTAAAAATGTAAAAAAAAAGATTAAATTGGTTAAAAAATAAGAGTTGGTTGCCATCGCAAGAATAAAAGAAAGGCTTAAAAAAATAAACAAAGAAAGAAAGGTTAGGTTAAAGAAAGAAAAAAAATGCAAGTTACAGGATTCGAACTAGGGGTTACTGGCACTGCAGGCACCGACACTACCACTGCGCTAAAGTCACAACACAGGAACGAGCTTTCGAATCATTCCTAAAGCTATACAAAGCTGAAGGCGGAAACGTGTTGTCTATTGTAGATAGCTGTTTTCGTTAATAAACCAAACGTTTTCTCTTTAAACGTCTCACAAACACTTAAGATATGAGTTTGACAATATGGCATGGTAAGAACTAGTGTGTGTCTCGTCGAAATTTAGTGTATTTTACTGACTGTGAAGAGAGCCACAATCCATCCGAGAATCCATCCATCCACCTCGTGCGACCTACGCGACCTACGGCCCTCAACGAAGTCAAAATATAAACAACCTAACAGCTTTTTTTTTTTAAAGGCCTAAAACAAAGGAAGAAAGATGGTGTTCTTAGCTAAATAGGCTTACATTAGCAATATTTCTGCAATGTAAATAAAATAATTTTAAAGAAAGACGATTGCCAAGGTGGAAGCTCACTGAGATAAATACCAATATGGCTATCCACTGACCTAAATACAATCTTATGAATCCAAGTGCAGGAAAAGAATTCTTGGTAACGGTGTAAATGATAGAAAATTATAAAAGAAGGGTAGCAGGAATGAAGGCAATAATAATACTTTTTCTGACCCATGACCCGCCTAACCCACTCGAGCCCTGACCCACCCTCTTAAGAACGAAATGTGACCCATCGTGACCCAATACAGTATGCAAATGCATGCAATGTTATATCAAACAGTCACATTTTTAATGAAGCATTTACTAAGGGTTTTTAGCCTACTGGGGGAAACTATTTTTGAAACAGTAAGACACATTTTTAAAACTACTGAAGTGTCAAATAACGTACTTAACAATTACCGTGGGCCGGTGGGTGAATGGTCTTGACCCACGATAAAAATGTGACCCATTTGACCCCCTGACCCATGGGTCAGTTCCATCTCTGGTATGTACTATTTATTAGCTTTATGTATATATTATTTGTTTTCTTAACAATTCCAGGAAAAGGATTTGCTTTTAGGCTGACGGATTTGCTTCAAAGTAGAAGGTTTTATTTGTTCCGTATTCACAAAACGAAGTAGTTGCTTCAAACTTGAAGGATTTGCTTCCAGAAAAATGCATCTAGTACGAAGCAACTTTTTTGCAAGAATATCACTTTGCCCAGTTGAACACTTCATTTACGGTGTGTGTGCTGAGTGGTGCTATGGGAGCTTTTATCTAGCAATTTAGGCCCCTCTGCCACCTTTTAACACTATAGTTTGTTCCACATTATGTTTTCAGAAAACTGACTGTATGACGCCTCGTTTTCTTCCACTACGAGTGCAAAAAATCCGTAAACATCTCATTCGTAAACTCTTACAGTAACTGTGTAGAGTCTACAAGTGGGATTACCACATGTTTTTACACTCTTAGTGCAAGGAAACTAGTCGTCATCCAGTCTGTTTTCTGAAAACATAATGTGGAACAAACTACAGTGTAGCACTTGGCATGACCACAACACCTGAAAATAATTAACATTTTCTTACCCTGCCTCCCCCTTCCCCCACTACCTATTGTATAATATTTGTTTTTATGATTTCTTGTGTTTAACATGTCCTTAGTACCTCGGGGCGTAATGACCAGTGATTTTGGACAAAATATTTAAGTCATGACCTGAGAAAGCACTGGATTGACATCTGCATTTATGGCTTCCAACATCATTTTTTCCTTCGACAGAAGTCGAATGCGCTTGTTACCTGTTTCATTTGTATCAGTTATTTCATATTATTATTGACGTATTATTCATTTTTTTCTTAAAGGCTTTGCTATTGAACTTTTCCAAAGAGTGTCATATATTCATGTGCAATGGTACTTAAAGAGTTATTTTTCTTAATCTTCTTGATGGCAGTTGCGATTTTCAAGGATTTCTGGGTGTTCGCGGAAATACTCATTCCGTTGGTGGCATCCTCACCTCTATGTTCGTGTTCACTATCACTTACTGACGACATTTCTCTTCTTATATGCAACTTCCACAAATACTTTGTACTGTACAAGTCAATGCCACGTCAATTCGGTTCTCAACACTAAATCACATAAACAATTCAAGTCTCAACACTGAACAAATTGAACAACTGAACGCAGGCCTTACATCCACACTGCCAGTTAGAACTGGTTGTAGCAGGTCTGAACACGCACCTTCGGTACCTTTTACTTCTGTCATTGGAAGTAATTCCTTGCCAGGAAAAGGTGGAGATTATGAATACCAAATGAAGCAAAACCTTTTACTTCTATCTTTTACTTCCAAGCACTACCTTTTACTTCTGCCTTTTACTTCGAAGTATTTTTGATAAATACGGGGTAATGTGTCAAGTGCAATCAATGGTATCAAGTGTAATTATATATGGTATTAAGGTATATGAACATGCATCAGAATACTTATTGGAAAGATTGCAGAAAATACAGAATACATTTATAAAAATGTTGTGTGGGAGTAAAAATAATGAAGTACAAACAGAAACACTTTATTAAACAAAATAAAATTATGAAAATAAGACAAATTAAAACTGGTTATATTAATAAAATTTTATTTTGATAATGGATTTAAAATAAGATCTTCTATTTTAAGTGAAACAAGAACTGTAAAAGATTTATAAAAAAAATTTATACGGTAAAAGAAAACGAGAATATTTCATACCCAACATTTTTAATGATGTTTCAAAAATATTATTAACTTGTTTAAATAAACAACAATTTAAAAGAAGAGTACAATACTATTTACTTAATGTTGAAAAAAAGTTATACTTAAAGCTTTTGCACAACATTAAAATTGTACACAATTTACTTCTGTTGTAGTGTTTGAATGTTTGAATTGGCAAAATTTTAAGTTATTGTTCTTATATGTTTTAAAATTGATTCTACTGTGATCCTCCGGATGGGGAGAGAAAGTTGTGCTGTGGCGTGATTTATTATTTATTCATTATTTTTTATTGTTACTTTTATAATTTTGTCTTGAAACTCACACAAACGGTTGTATAAACAGTTTCGAGGGTTACTACTGTAACTAATTGAAATAAAATTATTATTAAAATTATTTTATTACCCGTGGGAGACTACGCTGCGAGGGAAAAGTGAAGAAAACTACACCATGCAATTAAGGAAAATGATGCCATGTGATTTAAGCTAGGTCAAGCTAAATTCTTAAACTTTTACATTTTTAATTTTTTTTTTAGTTTTTAACTTCGGATGGCAGTTAGTGACCATCAGGTCCTTGCCATTCCGGTTGCATTTGCAACGAACCTATATATTATTATTATTATTATTATTTGTCATCCATAAACAAATTAATAGAAAAATTCTTTGCATTAAGAATAATCAACTATGTAAATCGTTTTAATCTTTTATATAAGAATCAATTTGGCTCTCAAAACAAAAAAAGCACAATTGATGCTCTGCATTATATAAATGACAAAATTACAAACGCATTGAACGAAGGTAAATATGTTGGTGCTATACAGATAGATTTACAAAAAGCCTTTGATACGATCAATATTGAGACACTTAACACGAAACTTTATAAACGAGGTATTAGAGGGAAAATGTTAAATATTATAAATAATTACATGAAAGACAACGAATTCAGTAACTGGACTAAGCTTGAGAATGGGGTACCACAGGGTTCCATTTTGGGACCATTACTTTTTTTATTGTATGTAAATGATATCGGGAATTTAAATTTAAACACATATTTGACCTTATATGCAGACGATATCTTTATGCTTTCGATAAATTACAACTACAACACAATGATCGACATGCTACAGAAAGATTTTAACATTCTAAATGAATATCTTTTACATAACAATCTTTTCATTAGTCCAACAAAAACTTGTTTCCTACAGTTTAAAACTTCTCATATGCTGAAGCATGCAGAAAAAAACATAACTTTAACATTAGGCAGTGAAACTATCAAAATTGAAAAAGTAAAGAATTCAAAATATTTAGGACTTGAAATAAATGAGCACTGGAAATTTGAAAAGCATATTGACTTAACAATCAGCAGGATTAGAAAAACAATACCTCTTCTATATAAAATAAGATTTTTGCTTTCCGATAACACTAAGAAAAATCTTTTCGAAGCTTGGATTAATATTCAAATACAATATGCATGTAGTATATATGGAACTACTACGAAAAGCTACCTACACAGACTACAAAAATTGCAAAATAACGCTATAAAGGTCTTGTTTCAAAAGGCAGACAATAATAAATCAGCTGATACTTTATTAAAAGATAATAAAATTTTGAGTGTTTTACAATTAATTGACTATCAAATTTTAACACAAAATTACTTTAATAACATGTTCAAAATTAAAATAAACAGACCAACTAGGACTTCATCAGATTGGCTAGTAACTCCAACTTGGAGAAATTTATACGGAAAAAGGAATAGAGCTTATGTAATTCCAAATAAATTTAATAAAATACCTGTATTTCTAAGAAATCTGGCAAACATTACCGAGATAAAAGTTAAACTGAAACAATGGATTTTGGAAAAATAATTAATATTCCGTAACTACCACGAAACCTGGTTTAGGAATTTTCTTGTTTAGTACCATTGGTTTGTACCATTAACAAGTTTTTTGTTGTTTTTTTTTTTTATGACCTTTATTTTATTTTTAATAAGTATTAACAAAATTTTATTGTGAAATTCTAATGTATATAATATATGAAAATATAATTTTGTATACTGTTTTTGTAAATTGCACATACAAGCTTCTTTAGCTTCGTGCTCCTTTGTTTTTCTGACTTTCTATTTTGTATATTTTTTATAACTGTAATAAATTATTATTATTATTAAAATTATTATTAAATTATTATTATTATTAAAATTATTATTAAATTATTATTATTATTATTATTATAATTGAGGAAAGCGATGTCATGTCAGAAAATGGATAACATACAGGATGCTAAGAAAAACAAGAGGAGAAATTCTTTCTAATCTTACTCCTGTTTTCTATTTACCCTTTAGATTTTGTTGCATCACATGAAGGATGGTGCCATGCTATTCGTGTTGGATAATCGAGCCAAAGAAATCATTGATCTGGTTGATCAAGTGGCTGTTGCTGCAGGATTGTTCCAAGTAAGCTAATATATACCAATTAAGGCACCCAGTTCAGCAACCGTTTTACGCAGTGTTGCAATTATGGTGGGGGGGGGGTGTGCAAAGGGTGAAAGGCACCCTGGCTCGAGGGGGGGGGGTCGAAGGGTACAAGGCACCCGGGCCCAGGAGGCTAGGGGGCCCTAAATTCAAAAATGGTGGCCCACATTGTTATGTAAAACTTCTGTAAAAGAGGCCTCACCATTGAATCCAAAATTGTTTAGCCTTTGGGTCCTTATGTTTTCCCCCTTGCAACCCCCACCCCGTTTCCTTTGAAAAAGGCTAGTTGCGGCATACGAACTAGGTCTTTATGACTTATACATCATTAAACGAAAAAAAAAGGCGTTATACGCTTGTAAAAACCAATAATAGGCCCTTTTTAACTCTAGTAAATACAAAAAAAAATTAAAATTAGTTTCATACAGCATTTTATACAATAAAAAGAAGTTGAGATTTACCAATTTTAGTATCATTTCTTGACACTAGATGGCTCTGGTAGCAAAGTGTGTTAACCAATGGTTAAAGTGCTTCCAATTTCATCTACCAAAAGGAACACCTATGATCAGATGCAATATAGATTTTTTCCTATGTATCTGTGGTAATACACATTGGTATTCATGTTTGGTGGCAATTTGAAATTCCGCTCAAAGTTGTGCCGAATAGGCCTAAGCTAACATATTTCCTTTTTATGATTTTATTGGAACTATCATCACATTGGTTGATCTTTATCAATTATGACCGAGGGTACATGCAGGTTTCTTAAGTCATTTTATCTTACGTCGACGTAGCTTACGTCGATGTAGTGCTTAGAGCGCTTTAAGAACGTCCTTGTAACCAGCTATCTCAAACCACTTCGTTACGTCGACGTAAAGAGTTGAAGCGCTTTAACAACCCACATTTTCTACGTCGCTGTAAGGGACGCTTTCCTTTTATTGGGAACAAGTGCGCTTAAACGTCATGAAGCTATGGCGGAACCTACCACTTCCTTAAAACGAAGTCGAAAGCCCAGCTAGTTGAATGGGGACATCGAATAGAGACGGGTTTGGTTGATGGGAATTAGATAAATGCGATGCTACATCGACTTAGCAAAAACTTCCTTGCACCCGTTGTCGTTTTAACTTACTCCAACTTGAGTGTCCGTGTAACCACCTCTCGCCGAAAGCGACGTGAGTTCAAGGCAACATAAGGTAAAGCGATGTACGGTAAAGTGACTTAAGAAACCTCCGTGTACCGTCGGTGTTTGACCGGGTGAGACCAGTTAGTTGTTGTACGGAGGCAGGGGTGCCCACGTGGGGAATTCGTGAAGCACAATGCTTCATTAGCCGGGGGGGGGGGGGGGCCCCCCCCCCCGACATAACCTTCAAACCTTAACTGAGTTTGTTGAATTACTAATACAGAATTGATACCGATTGCCGACTAGCTTTCTCAAGTTCAAAAAATAAATTTTAAGTGAAACTGACTGAGATAGAGAGAGAAACGATAATTATTCCTGAATCCTGCAACATTGTCGCTTAGCCTTAGCCGTAAAATATGAAGTTCAAAAGAAAACACACAAAAAAAACTTGTTCTTAAACTTTTTAAGATGGCATCATCATAATGCAATTTGATCATGTTTCGCTGGTAAGAGCAGAAAAGCATAGTGTAGCTTATGAGTTACGATATTTCAAAACTTGGAAGGGGGTAGGTTATTTGGCATTTAGGGGGGGTTTGCTTCAACTGAAAGCTTCGTTGTTTTACAGTTTCCTGTCTGTTGTTCTTGTTCATCAGACTTTTACATTTTTAAAATCTTCGAACACCATGTCTCATAAATTTGGTGGGGGAGGGGGCGGTAGTATGAGAAATCATATTGCGCTGAGGGTACGTGAGGTTGAGTACTTTAAATTTATTTACACTTTTTAGGTGTATTAACAAAAGTTAAAATATTCACACGAAAATTGTGGCAAAGTCCACATTGAATATAACACTGCAATTTCATGAGGCCAATTTTTGTTTGACTACTCAATACAAAGTACTTGTTTTACTAGCGTTTTATAATTATCTTTATTATTATTATTTGTAATTTTAAATCTGTGGTTAAAACTAATGTCAAACCAATAAAACTTACGTGAGTCTTCCTGTTACGGATTTTTAAAAAAATCTGAAAGTCAGAGGCCATTAGAAATATCCCTCCCTTCCCTCCTTCTGGCCAGTCCGCCACTGTGAAAACAGGACATCATTCGCTTTGCTCACTCGTTCAATACGAAACAACACCACAAATACGCGTAATAAAATACTGTAATACATCGCACCCGAAAAGCAGCGAGGATGGCGCAGTAATTAACAGCAAAGGTCTTATACGAGCATCGCATTCATTGTACCGTCCAGATTCAATCATAGAAATTCGGTGTACCATCCAGATCACCGCAAAGGTAAGTGATGGCTCACTTTGTGTTGTTCTGCGCTATAAGAGAGGACCCATCTCGACGTACACGATAGCCTCTAACCGACCGCAATGTTGAAGAGCTTACTTGCCAAAATGCGCAGTTACACGCCGCAATTTTTCGTATGATTGGCGTTGAGCGCACACCTTTACGCTAAGGAAGCGCTGACGTCAGCCACTGATCGTGTGCCATCGACGATGGTTTTTTCTTTCACAGACCTCTTTAGAGGTTAGTAGACTTAAAACGACCTAACTAAATTCTATTGACCATAATACCTTTTAAGATTCCACACTGCAAGTCACCCACCCGCGTACTTGGATTTCGTCGGATCAGAATTGAACAAATGTGGTTTTTGAGGAGATGTCGCTGACAGAAATTCGACGTGTGACACGTCAAAGTAAAAAGGTGAAAAATGTGCATTGAAATTTGCTCTTTGTTTGATAACGGAGTGGTAGACACTCTGAAATGTTGCAGATTTTAATATGAACAATTCTATGCTTCATGGGTGGGCTTTTAATCCACAGATTACATGTTGGTGCTTTGTTTTTCTTAGCGACTTATGCATGCATGATGCATTTAAAAAAAGATACCTCTAGATTACGATCTGGCACTGAAGGAGTTTGGGTTCTCGCAAATTCCATTACCAGTGACTGCCACTGGCGGTTAGAACATTAAGGTAGAGTAAATTGCAATAAAAGAACTTTTTGTAAGGTGAAAAAATTGTGTTGTTGGAGCAATATAAACTTGTACAAGAGCAACGTACAATCATTGAACAGGCTACGTTATTAAGACATTAATAATTATTTCTAACAAAATATTTTGTTGATTGCTAGGTACAACACTTCAAACGAGTGAAGATTCCGAAAGCCATAAAGAAGTCAATCAACAATGCCTCTCTGTGTCTTGCTGGCTTCAAACCACAGAAAGGTTCGTCAGTCTCAGCAGCATTATGGCAAAAAGGTTCTGCAGTAGCAGCCAAAACTCCGATACTTAATAAGCCAACAGTAAGCAACTCTTCACCAGTACAACATCATCAACAACAACCACAAATTGACGAAAGTTCATTGTGGCGGCAGGAATCAGTAAAGATCCGCAGTAAAAAACAAAAGACAAAGTCACCAAAAACAAGTGTCAGCACTCAGATAGACAATACTCAGTGCTCAGATAATCAATGGCACGATGAAATTACCAATATGGTATCATCTGCATTAATCAGAAAAAATGCTCTTGCAACTGAAGATCTCACACCTGTATATGCCCCCGATGCTCAAACAAGGAAGAAAAGGAAATCCAACACTAAGTCTAGTGGCATTCCTTTAGCTCAGATCACAGCTTCTGCCTGTACACTCACACAAGTAGCCCATTCAAATATATTTTCTTTGACACCTGCAACCATTGTAAGCAAGCCCCAACTTACATCGGGCTCGAACCAGAATTTACCCACACCCGTACTAACTAGTGTAGATCGTAGATCTATCCCACTCGACACCAGTAACCATGCTGTAGGTTTGACCAAGACCGATTCTACAAGAGATTCCATCAACATTCCTACGCCCATTTCAGCTTGGTCTAACCCAACACCCACTTCAACCAACAATAAACCCACTTCAGCTTTAACCACGTCCAACTCTACATATGTGTCAAAATTTTTATTACCTACACCCGTTCGGATTAACCCAATGGACCTTTTGATGAAGAAGAGAACAAAATCTTCTTTGCAGATTAATGTTCCTGGTTTACAGCTTCCTATTGTAAATGGAAGGGAGACTAATGGTTGTGAATCTACATATACTTTATCAACCAAGAGTTCCTTGCCTCAACCTATTTTCCCAGCTCCAAGTGCCATAAACCAAGAAAACAAAAAGAGCACCAAAAATGTCACGACAATCAAATGCAAGCAAAGGAAAAAAGCTGAAAAGGCATCAACAATGACAAGCCAGCAAAGCAAAAAGGGAAAACCCTTTACGGAAAACCCTTTACCGTTGTTATGCCAACAAAACAAACAGCATACCAAAATCGTCTCAACAATGCCAGCTCAAACACCCAAAGTCATTTCCTTCAACTCATTCATGACAGACATGCGTGAACTTTGGTCACGTAGCCAAGATGGTCAAGAGTCAGCAGTAGATCCCACAGACTCAACCATTGTCCTACCCCACAGGACATCGATGTCGGCAACAGAGACACCAAATACAGTTTGCCCTCATGAAACAAAGAAGGATACCTCTTTCAATGAAATAGCCATTGCCAAATATCCAACGACAACATTAACTCCAGAAGATTCCATTCGTAAGACAAACAATCTATATCTTAATCTTACATCAGCAGTCAAAGAAGACAAAGTGATTAACACGGAATGTTCTGATGAGCCCGGGAAAGAGACTTTCCACCATTCATCAGAAATGGACCCTTCCTGGATTGGCGAGAAGAAAAAACGGAAAAGAAAACCATCCACTGTAATGTCCAATGGTCCTTTACAGTACCTTCCATCAGGAGTCAAAGAAGACAAAGTTATTAAAACGGCACGTTCTGAAGAGCCCGGGAAAGAGTCTTTTCACCCTTCAGCTCAAATCACAGTTTCTGCCGCTACACTTGCACAAGTTACCCATTCAAATATAAGGTCTATGGCACCTGCAACCATTTTGAGCAAACCCCAACTTACATCGTACTCAAACCAGAATTTACCGGCACCCATATTAACTCGTGTAAATCCTAGATCCATTCCAGTCATCAGTTACCCTGCTGTAGGTTTGACCAACACCGATTCTACAAGAGGTTCCATCAACATTCCTACGCCCATTTCAGCTTGGCCTAATCCAACACCCACTCCACCTTTAACCGCGTCCAACCCTACATATGTGTCAACATTTTTGTTACCTACACCTGTTTGGTTTAACCCATTGGACCTTTCAATGAGGAAGAGGCCAAAATCTTCTTCCCAGATTAATGTTCCTGGTTTACAGCTTCCTACAGTAAATGGAAAGGAGACTAGTGGTTGTGAATCGACATATACTTCATCAACCAAGAGTTCCTTGCCTCAAACTATTTTCCCAGCTTCAAGTGCCATAAACCAAGAAAACAAAAAGAGCACCAAAAATGTCTCGAAAATCAAAAGTAAGCAAAGCAAAAAAGCTAAAAATGCCTCAACAATGACGTGCCAGCAAAGTAAAAATAGCACCAAAAATGCCCCACCAATGACAAGCCAGCAAAGCAAACAGGATATCATAGACACCTCAAGAATACCACACCAGCACATCAAAAAATGTGCTAAAAAGCCCTCAACAATGCCACACCAGCAAAGCAAAAAGGGTACGGAAAACCTTTTACCATTGTTATGCCGACAAAACAAACAGCGTACCAAAATCGTCTCAACCATGACAGCTCAAACACCCGAAGACATTTCCTTCAACTCGTTTGTGGCAGACATGCGTGAATTTTGGCCAAAAAGCCGAGATGATCAAGAGTCAACAGTAGATCCCACAGACTCCCTATCCCAGTGGACATTGATGTCGACAAAACCCAAACAAAGAAGGATATTTCTTTGAATGAAACTGCTAATGCCAAATATCTAACAACAACATTACCTCCAGAAGATTATATTCGTAAGACAAACAATCTATATCTTAATCTTACATCAGCAGTCAAAGAAGACGAAGTGATTAAAACGGAACGTTCTGAAGAGCGACTGAAGGCTGATGCGCTGATTGAGTGAGCAAAGCAAACGGAAATCAGCGTTTGTTAGCCAGTTGGCGTAAAAATGTGATTGAAGAAACTTGGTTTGGTGAACATGGCATACGTGTTCAAATGGTGTCAACGGTGCTATTACTAGATTCAGCTAGTAATATTTTTAAATGTACTATAAATGTCGCTTCGCTCACTCCACTGGCGTCGATCCATGCTTCATGTAATTTGTATGATTCCAAGAGCATCACAAAATCGATGTACTGATTATTTCGATACAAACTAATTGCAATTGTTGCTCATAGTTCATTCATCAGATACCTCAGCAAATCTGCATTTCATCTATATCATTCAAAACATACGATTTGTTTGTTTGTACGTTTGAACGTCTTCTCATCCAGAAGTAATCCCCTACGAAGGTGAGCGATGTAAGATTGAGAGAGCAAAGCGAAACATACATTGAAAGGTTTAGTTTACGTGCAGGATACGAGAAAATTGGAAGAGGGTTATGTCCTTTTAAAATGCGCATGCGTAACTTCTCTGATAATTTTGGCTGACTGCGTCTGTTTTACCATCACACTTTAAATTTTTGTTAGGCATATATCTAACAACTTTTATTAGAAATCTATATGATAAGGTCTACAATTTTTGCAGCCTTTGGTTCCAGAAACTTAGACCCGGTTTCCTGATCCGGAGTAACTAATGATTCACGCGGTAGGCCTAAACAGAATGAAAATTCGTCACAGTATAGCCAACACGAGCGCCTGTTGATTTGAGTTATGCGTCTGGCTGGTGGGTGGAAAAAAAGGGTCGAGGAAAAAATTGTGATGAAAAAGTCTGGGAAAAAAAGTGCAGGAGGAAAAGTGCTCGAGGAAAACTGTGCAGAAAAATAAATGAACTGCTCATTAAAAAAAACAACTAACAAAATTAGTTTTTTTTTCTTAATAGGTTAGGTTTAGGTAATTTGCCTTGGATAGAATTTCACCAGGCAGGCAAAGGAGTTTCACCAGGGAACCTATTTCCGGACCTTTTTTCACGGGACCTTTTTTCCGGACCTTTTCATGCAGGTCTTTCTTCCCCTGACTCCCCCCCCCCTCGCCCCAACCCTTAAAAAATTCATTTTTTTAAACTGTTCATTATTATTATTATTTACTACCGTATCCTAGTCCCCGATTAGTCCACTATCCCTTTATTATATGACATTCAAGAGTTACACTCTAATAACAAACGTTCACATTATTTCCGATACTGCATAGGCCTATAGTATGTTCGGCAAAAAATGAATGGAGCAGATAGAGAGAGAGGCGAGGAGTGAACGCCTATCGGGGCTTCCCCGCCGCTGAAGGTCACGTGGCTACCTGGCAGGAACTACACTTTGGCCATTACAGATACCTAAAGCCACGGTCCTGCTAACAAATTGTTACGTTGCAGAAAAAAACTGGTCTTCGGTTTCCTTTCCAGTCTTTTCAAAACGAAAAAATAATAACATTTTTTATGGATGCCTACAGGATCAGCATTTTTTTCAAACGGGCAATTCTGTAAAAAAAATGCTGATGCTAGATGTTGCTACTAGAAATTTTGACATTCCCATTTGACGTTCTCAGAGTCCATAAAAGCAGCTGACATGAACCAGGTTTTTGTCCCTGGTTTATATTCACTAGGAAAAATTGGAAAAACTGTTTTTTTTTGTGTGTGTGGCCTACTTTTGCGCAAATAATACTTAGGTAGCGTTTAAAACTCACTTAAGACATTGAGGGGGGGGGGGGGGATGGTTAAGCAAATGTGTTACCACCTCTTATGATAGGGGAGTCGGGGGGGCGGGCAGTACGACGAATTGTTACGCAACACATTAATTTATTCTCTGCTAAGGTTAAACTAGTTGCCTTATGACTGGCAATGACCCACAACACGGCATATATACAACACAAAGGCATAAAATGTATTTTAACCACTTCGAACTGTCTACAAATTAATTTTACGATCTATTCTCTGCTAAATTTTTTGTAACTTTTTTCGCTAAATTCCTTTAGATAATTTTTTTTTGTAGCTTCTGTTTGCAACTTGAAATTTTCGAAATCACTCCAAACGTTCCAGCTTATGAAAACGAATTGATCCAAAAAAATTACACAAGTGATGGGAGTTGGGGAAGGGGGGAGGGGGGGGGGGGTGGAATAACAAAATGTTACGCATTTTCTGGTGTTACTAGTAGACGGGGAGGGGGTCTAAATTGCTGGGGAAAAATTGCTAGGCCTGAGATAGGGAGGGGGGGGGATAAGGGGGAACATTTCCACTCCTCGGGAAATTTAAAGACCAGGTCAGTTCCACTTCAGTTTTGTTGTTGAAATTTTCGATATAGTAAAATTAAAAGTTAGTTTTGTGACTTGTATACCTCTGAACATTCCAACAACTACGACTAGAAACGTGGAAAATGTGTTGGCTTCCGGGGCGGAGCTTATCATGCTTATGGTACTTCCCCTGAACCCCTTAGCCAATAAAGGAAGCCCCGACACCGTGTTTGCACTCCGCCAGTTTCGTAACTTCACTGAGGCAGAGGAGGCAGCCGCCTCCGGGCCCACCGACGTTGGGGGCCCCATTCACTGGCCCCAATTTAAAATTTGTTTGTAACCGCAAAATATTAGAAAATAAGTTATTGCTATAGTTTCAAGAAAAAAGTTGTGTCTTGTGTTGTAAAAACTTAATGGTTTTATTTTTTAAAGGAGGGAGGGGGGGGGGGGGCTCCACTGGGCTCTCACCTTGTGTGGCAATAACTGAATTTTTGTATGAAGCAGGGAAGAGGAGGCCGCCACTTGATCACTGCCGTCTCCGGGCCCCAATTTTGAAGTTGCGCCTCTGCACTCCGCACCGTCAAGTTACCACTAGTTGTAAGGGAAAACGAGCCTAGTTTTTAACGAAAAGACGTGGGGTTAAAGGTAAACTCCGCCTGCCTTATAACAGCCACACGCAGATCGCCATCCGCGCATGTTGTCATCGCGAGACGCTGCGTGTAATACAAGGCCAACTGAGATAGTAGCTGCGTTCTTCGTGAATGATGGCTTCGGAAAAAATATCTCCAGAAAAATTGTCTAATATTTAGTAAAGTAACTACGTCTAAATGCCGAAAGGATATTAGGAAGGCTGTCTAAAAATAAATGTGTCTAAAATTATTATCTACTCCTATTAAAGTGTCAACTGGAAGGAATTTATGATAGTTGACGGTTTCTGGAGTTAAATGTAGCCTAGAGCCGCAGCGAGCGCGGCAGCCCACTTGCGTAGCATACCACAGAGGCTATCAAATGTTAATGAATTTCCTTTCGTACGTACGTACATTTCCACCTTTTCAGCACATTTCCCACAAAGATTTGCGAGGGTGTTGTGACGTCGAAATTTGTGCACGTTTCTGCATATCTTGTGTGCATATTTCGATGGGGTATTATTTTTCCCTGAGTCCATTTTTTCTAGGGATCCGGGGGTTTTCTTTCCTCGGAAATCGGTTCTGGGATTTACGTTTTACAAATTTTAACTGCTGAAAGTGTCATTTTCGAGGACCAAAAAACACTTTTTCTTCCAGTTTGCTCAGTTTTTTTGTCTTTTTTTAGTGACCTT
>JAHWFP010212634.1:2500-14554 GCA_023313725.1 Lithobius niger | reverse complement strand
TGGATTGGTACGGTGGTGAATTTTCGATCCTTTTCTTGGGCTTTCTTCAGGCCTGTAAAATTGTTGTTTGCACTATTTACACTTATTTTACCAAGTTTTTGGAGCACTACATCCCGTCCTTCTTTTTTGCTTGTCGTGGCCTGTGGTGGCCGTTCAGACCACGACAAGTAAAGAAGAAGGACGGGATGTAGTGCTCCAAAAACTTCGCAAAATATGTGTAAATAGTGTAAATAACAATTTTAAAGGCCTGAAGATCCAAGGAAAAGGATCGAAAATTCGCCACCGTACCAATCCAGTTGAGTGAGTTAAACCTCTTATTAATTTTTGAACAATATGAAACCTCAATGTAAAATGCCCATTATTAATCTAGTAAAATACTGGAATTTACAGGGTAATTTTAAATTAGCCTTGAAATTGTTTGTGAGCTAGCCTTGAAAATGGTTTCGTATGGTATGTACGAACCCTGCAGAGTTATTGATATTTCTGCGAAAGTTAACGATACCTCAAATATCTGCAACCAATTCAATACAGTACCAGTGCAGCCGTATTGTTTACTGTAATTACAGAACAACAAAGGTTTTATCTGTATGTGGTGAGGATCCGAATCTGATTCAGGAAACCATTTAAATTATTTTGAAAATTCTTTGGTGTTTTTTACTCTGAAAATCCATCTCACTTTTTGAAGTTCAGGGCCAAAACACGCACAATTTCAGAAAAAGGAATACACTACCAGTATTCCTTGCGATTTTCGACCAACTGGGAACGTCTATTCTCATCAGGCACTACTACACTCTTGAAAAACGGTTGTTTACATTCTCCTCATCTTTTGAGCTCGGCATTCCAAAATGGCGTGGCCTCTGGTACTTGTTAGGCTTACTGTCCCACTGATCTGTAAGAATACTTGAAAATTCCACATTTAAATTATCTAACTCCGGTCTGGATTTGTTAGCTGGTTCAGTAGATCCTTAGCTAAAAGCTGAAATGTTCGTTTTGCAATTTGCAGACTCTGAAGGGAACTGAAGAAGAGTTAGGACGGCTGCAAGCTCGACTGGTAAGATAACTTTTTTTTTTCTGATGCACAGCATTTGTTTGTTTTCGGTTGCTGGCATTAACCGTGAATGTGTTTCTTGCTCTAGATGGAGATGTCTGTCACGTCGAGTACAGCAGCTTTGATACAACAAGACAAAGTGTCTGTTTTGACGTAAGTTTTGTATGTGAACTACTTGTATGCTCGTGTGTTGGTGAAACTTTGACACGTGCACTAACCTGTTGTGGTATATGCTTTTTTTTTAAATTTGGGTGGGTTGCAACATAATTCCTAAACTATAGCTTCTGCTACCTTACAACAAGAAAATTATTTTTGAGCTGTACAAGTAAAAAAAAAATTAATTAAATCCTAAGCCTGCCTTTTTCGCTCATTTTAAAGAGCGAGACTAGTGTTTGGTTCATTCTGTTGGTTATCCTTCAGTCCATTTGCTTAATATAACTAGAGAATGGCTGAATTAAATTCTTTAATATTTGATGCGTGGAAACTTAATGTAAATTTGGTTAGTGTGAGGCATTTTCACACGGTTAAAATAGGTAGAAGGACGTTGAGCTGTAAATTTTTATTAATCCATCTATCCTAAGATGGTCTGTTTCATTCGTGTTCGCACTGATTCACATAACAGTTGGCTGTTTAAATCGGTGTTTTTACCTGCAGGTGAACTGTTGGTGGTGCCCCTACAAAACAGTGATGAATCTAATTTCCATACACGTACCTTGATCAGGGGGCACCACCGTCGACCAATTCACCAGACTGGAGAAACACATTTAAAACAGCCAACTCTTACGTGAACCCACGTAGGCAGGAATGAAACGGAGCGTCTGAGAATAGATGGAGTCACGAAAATGGAGTCAAGCCATCCACATAGTACCACATGGAAACCATTTAAAAACGGGCAAGTTCATGTTGTCTGGTTTAGTTCAGCTGAACAAAAATTAAATCGGAAATATGCATTACCAAACGTTTTTTCTATGCCACATGACCTTTCAAGCTTGGGGTAGCAGTGAATTTTTGGTGGCTTCAATTGTGGTGGTTGTTGGCCCGCAATCTTCCACCTTCTTCAGGCTTTGAGTAGTGTTACTGGTTTTCAACCTAGTTGGCCATGTTGTGTTTTTGAAATTTCCGTGCCGTAACTCCCTCTTCTTTTCCCCCTTCATATGTTGGCGTTTGGAGTTTCTCCCCGAGTGTGGCAAGTTTGACGTTCAGATTAGGCATCATACTCTCGTGTATTCACAAATTCAGTTTATTAGATAGTCACTCTTCCAAAATAACATAATTTGTTTGTAATTAAACCTAATTTCTAAACTCTAGGAGAAAGTCATCCACGCATCCTAGATCAAACTTCCCGTAAAATGGTGGCGTAAATGCATTAAATGTATGAAGCTTTGAGTTAATTTTGTAGCAGAAAAACGACTCTGTAAAGGAAGTGTGTTAACTCTGTTTTATATTTATTACCTTTGTAGATTTTAGTGCTTTTGATAGCCTAGTTACGTTACATATCTCAACAGAAAAAAACGGAAGACAAATACCCAAATCAACTTGTTTAGTATTAGGGATGTGCGAGTAGAAAAATTTTAATTCGAGCCGAGCCGAGTTTGCATCAGATGAATCGAGTATCGAGCCGAGTTCGATTATTTGATGGGAATATTTTGTTTGCAAGTTTCCCTTTAATTTGTTAAGATAATAGGAACGAAGATGGTGCTTAGTTTACTGTGTTGGTTATGGTTTTCTAGTTTTAAGGATATAACTTGAAAATGGTTTCAGTTATTGACTTTTAATCTGCACCACTGGAAAGCTCACGCCGAGACGATCGATTTGGTATATTGGAATGTCAAAAACGGCCGAACATTGACGAAGTTATCGCATTTTCGCCAGATTCGAGTTTTTCGAGTACGGTCGCGAGCAGCGAGCCGAGTTCGAGTACAAGTTTCATACTCGGCTCGGCTCGAATTTTGCGAGTATCGCACATCCCTATTTAGTATGTATTGGTCACGATAGCATTGCATTCGCTTTTGTAGTGTGCTGTAAATAACATGCGTTTCCTTCCAAATTGTGTGTGCATCTCCTTTGTTGTCATTCATTGTGGTTCATTGTCCCACAGATGTAATGTTGGCGACATTGTTCTCCTTTGTTACGATGACGCCCACGAGAATTACTTGGTGTTCTTGGTCTGCCCTATTTATCATTTTCTACACTTGGACTGCCTAGAAGTGTTGGGGCTTAAGACAGGTAAGACACGTTTTATCACTGTATTTGTTAAGAAAGAAGTTGTTTCTTCTCTAGTATTGTTGCACGCCTTTCAGGCTTGGGAAGGCGGCTTGTGGTTAAAGACATATCTGCAAGGTCATAAAATAAAGGCTTAAGGCCATACAAATATAAATGTTTGGGCTAAAGGCACACGCAGATAGCTTAAGTTATCGTGGGTCAACATTTTTTTACGTGAATTTTGGTCCCAAGATGAAAATAACACTGTTTGAGTTTGACTTTACGGTAACACTAGCCAGATCATTCGTTGCCGATCCATGCGTCATACAATTTCTTCATCGCAAAATTGATTTACTGATTGTTTGGAAGCAAGCTAATTGTAATAATTGATGTTCACAATTTGTTCAGCACATCCTCTAGCGCGTCTGCAGTTCATCTATATTAAGGTTGTGCCGATTAATTGTTTGAATGGTAATCGACTTTTTGAGGATTAAACGTTTAGTAATATTCGTTTAATACAGACCGAACATCCTTTAGAGTACAGTAAAACCTCTTTAATACGAACTTTAAGGGAACTGATAAAAATGTTCTTATTAACCGTAGTTCTTATTAAACAGACGAGAGAAATTGGACTGCAACTTTAAAAAAAATGTAGCCTACCGGTATACAGTATTTTCTTTTCATTCGTCCTTGACCTTCGCGTCTGCGCAAACTCTGATCACTTCCCAAGATGGAGTAAACTAGTGATTGATGTTTTGCGTGAAACGAAACGAAATTCAAGGGGGAGGAAAGAGAAACTGTTACGAACAGCAAATTCGTAAAAATAAGCTACAATTGTAAATATTTGTTCGTCTTATCCATACTTTCGTATTAACAGAGTTCGTTATAGCCGTATGTATTTAGTGCTGACTGAGTAGCTGACCAACCAAAATCTTGAAAAAGTTCTTATTAAGCGGGAATTCTTGTTATCCGAGTTCTTATTAACGAGGTTATACTGTATTGGTCAATTTTATTTTTGAAAATAATTTCTGAAAGCAATCTGAACACAACCTTTCGCATAGCAGACCCGTACTCAATACCTCTTTGACCTTCCAGAGGTCTGATTTACTCTAAAGCTGGGAAGAAATGATTCGTATTTCTGTCGTTAATACGTTTTACATTGTTATTTTCCTAGCTGCAGCAGTTTATAAACCGAGACAACAAAATTTAATAAAAAGTGCTGCTTTCTTGGTCGCGTTCAAAAGCTGGGAGTCCCATTTGTCTGCAATGAATGGCATCCTGAACTTCACTGCCTTTATTCCTCGCATAGACTGCTCCGTTTTGACGTCCATTTTGAAGCTTTTGTATCAACAGTTCGCTCGTGGTTTTTTGAATGCACTGGGGTGATGTCTCAAGTTACGTCACGCGAAGCTAGTTTTCGGATGGAACTATAAAAATGCCATTGATCCGAAAGTGTTAACCTTGAAAACAATTTTTTTCGTGAGGGGCAGGGGATATTAATCGTTAAACACTTTTTTTAACCATATGGTAAACGTTCAGCCAATTAATCGAAATTTTACAACCCTAATCTACATCGTTCAAAACCATACTATTCGCACCTTTTCTCGACTTGAGCTGTAGTCTGCCTTTACTTTCCCTATTAAGGCAGTGCCTTTAACGATATAGTTTTCGCTTTCCTCAAAAATGATAACCTTTAATTAAAGGTTATTTCTTTTTAAAAAATGCTCATGTCCAAAACAAACCTTATAAATCGTCCGTCAGTATGTGGTGGAAGAGGTTTAACATGAAAAATTTCGCTCCTGACAGCGAGGAAAACCACGCGTGCATTCAAAAATTTGATATTTAAATTTAATTTTTGATGGAAATTTTCCCATTTTAATAATAATAATAATAATATACCTATTTACCGCCTACAACCAGCGGAAGGAAGTCGGAAGGGCTGGGGAGCCGCTTACATCGATCCACAATTAAAAGAAGAAGCCCCCAAAAAACTTAAATTTAGTTGGAAACAGAGAGAGGCCGTTTAAGAAATTTTTCCAAGGGTTCGGAGTTAAGCATTCTACGGAACAAAGCCACAGAAGCTGCATTTATGGTTTCAACCCCAAGGGCATTCCAAATAGGCACTACCCTTACCGAAAAGAAGTTATGTCGACAGTCAAGACGAGCCGATTGAACAGACAGTTTCCAATTGTGACCCCGCGTGTTGATCAGACCTGGAGCCCGATCAAAAAAAGGAAGATCCACCTCAATTAAGTGGTGTAAAATCTTGTATGTAAGAATCAGATCAAACTTAATTCGACGCAATTCCAAAAGTTCAAGTCACAAACTCTCCAGGCGAACCCCATATGCAACATTTCTAAGTCCAGGAAGGCCTTTTGTAAAGCGACGCTGGACAGACTCAATCAAATCGATGTCGCGTGCCAAATAAGGCGACCAGACAGGAGTTGCATATTCAAGTAACGGACGCACAAAGACTCTAAAAGCCCAGACCTTCGTAGTAGTGTTACCAGAAGTATTTTGGTCACAATAAATTGTTGCGCACATTAGCGCAAAAGCGCAAAAGCGCACATTATTATCTGCAAAAGTCTAATCCTCAGTAATTAACACTACAATTGCTATTTTATGCGTTTTGCGTGCCTAAAATAAATAATTATTTGCTCAATTTAAAGTAGTTGCATCTAGTTCCCGCCAGATGCGCAGCGCTTTACAATTGCATATACTGTATAGAGAGGCGCCATCTTTGATTTATCATATTGCTGTTAGGCATCGATCACTTAAGATCATGCCAGTTTGTGTTCCATGTCGCTGGTTATTGCCACTTAACTGCCATTTATCACAATAGCCAAGGAATGGCAGACGAAAAGGAAACATTTAAGAACGGTAATTTTACAGCCCCGCATTTGCAGGAAAACCCTCCGTGACCTTCATCACCAGTGCAATTTAACTACCGAAAAATGTGCCTCGTGTGTGTTACATAGTTAAGGACCTATACTTTCTGTGATATTTTAAGCAAAATTTTGCGATGTCATTTGTTGCTAGAATTTTTTTAATGTGCGGTTGCTATATTTGCTGAATTTTGCAGCAACAAAAAAAAAAATCCTCACAAAATTGCTAACAGAAAATAGCCTAATATAAGGCCTCAAAAGTGGTGTACAATATGAATAAAGTTTTAAAAATTAATTCCACTTTCCACTTCAAAACGGCTGCCATTAACTGACAGGCAGCCTTATCTTACTGCAAGTTATAATTAATTTATTTGGGCAAAAATAGCGAATTTTGCATATTTTCAGTCGAAAAATCACCTTGTATCACGCTTATTTTCACAATCCCACGAAATAACAAAATTTCAGCAATTTTCGATAGTCAGCAGTCCTGGAGGTGTAATGGCTCAGGCGACTATCGTCTTCATGCTCCACAAAACACAGTTCACTACTTCGTAGCGACCGATCGTCTGCTTCGAATATTGGGCGCGGCCTTCGGTATTTGTTGTGTACGTTGCGAATCTGGAGGGCGTTTGCCGTTATTCGTAGGGTTTGTCGCCCACTTCTCACGCAGCAGGCGATTGAGTTCTCCACGCATCAGAAATTGAATTCCAGGGTTTGAGGGTCCCTGGATATTCATCAGCATAGCCTTCTCTCGGTTGTGGTGTTGAATGGCCAGAGATTTTTGGTTTTGTGTAAGTGACTGTCTTTAATATGAACTTCAACCAAAGTAAAATTGCCGAATTAACGGTATTTTCGAGAAAGAGAAGAACGGATAATAATGATATTCACGACTCCCTGTTCGACTAAGACGCTATCTTACTTCGGTTAGCACGCCTTGAAGCAAGGTTACGGACAACCCGTGGGGCTCTTGTCCATAATCTCGCATGTCTATACCAACCAATGTTACTCCTTTACCTGAAACTTGTGGATTCTCTTCCATGGAACTTCGCCTGCAATCCGACCCAGTATCTTCTCTCAGAAGTGGAAGCCCTCGTCTTGAAAGGCACAGTCAAGATTTGCCAAGACTGGTCAACGCCAGGTTTCTACACCCCCATTTTTCTCGCCCCGAATAAAACAGGAGCCCCATGTGGTTTGTGGAGTGTTTAATTTCCAAGGGCCTCCTGAAGGGGTTTTTGGGGCTAGTCTTCAGGATTCTCTTTCCCGGGAATAATCCCAAAAAGAACCCGAAATGGAGAGATGGATCCTTAATGCCCAACTAACAATGCAGATGCATCTTGTATAATTGTGGTCCAGACTTCTGCATGGGACCCCAGCCTACCCTCCACCAGCCAGTATAGGAGTTCAAGTTTCCAGACAATGACATCCAACTCGATACTCTGGAATTATTCTATGGCCCCTTTCCCCAGGGCTGGTTGGAATACGACACATAGTTGGGCCACCTCTCCCTTGCTAAGCGGCAAGTCTCCCCTTCCTTAGTTTGAGAAGACACCTCTTCCCAACAGCTTCCAGGAATCCCTCTCCTGAGGCTCCCATTGTTGTGGGAGTTGCTGATGCCTGCACGGCAGTAAGTCTCAGCAATCCAGACGCCCTCGTCTTCATGTCTGGAAGTGTAAAGGGGAGATGAGAGCCTTGTGATGCTCCTCACCAATAGCAGACAAATTTCTTCTCCATTGCCATAGGAAGTGGTCTGTATAGTACCAGATAAAGTGGATCCCTGCGACCTTTCAATCTGCAACGCCTGGAACGTCTTTTCAGTCAGGATTATCAACAATATCAATATGGGCGTATTAATTCTCCAGTGTCACCATAAGTCGACCTCGAACTATTCCAAGCAAAATGGAATAGGTGGTGCAAGTCGGAGAAGGTGGACCAACGTGACCCATGGTGAATCCATGTGAAAAAGACTTTTGAGAGGTTTTTCTTTAGCTACATTCTTGTTATTAGTTAAGCCCGGGCCGACTGGAGGTAGTGCAAATTGTGAACGTTTTTCAAAATCAACGTTTTGTGTGCATTTTTTAAATCGTCTATTTAAAAACCTACCTCGTGGAAAAAATTTTTGATAAATTTTCCTTTGGTTACTGGTAATTTTGCTGACATCAAAGCCTCTCTTTTTCAAGACGCAATGGCTCTGATACAGTGAAACCTCTTTATAACGATAGTCCACTGGAGTTTGGAAACAGAATGTTATATCAGGTTTATCATTGTAAAAAATTACTTTTGCATGCATTGTTGCTCGAAGAGCCTCAAAACAGTATTTTTATAACAGGGTTATTGTTGTTAGAGGTATTGTTATAACGGGGGTTTAACTGTATAAGCAAAATTACAAGAAACCAAAGGAAAATTTAACAAAAATTATTTTCATGAGGCAGGTTTTTAAATAAAAGATATAAGAAATGCATTTTGAAATATGTTCAAAATTTGCACTACCTCCAGTCGGCCTGGGCCTAACTAATAACAAGACTGTAGCTAAAAAAAAAAATAGAATAACATTTTAAGTTGTGTAGCAAAAAAACAAAATGTTGTTAAAGTTACAATAATTGGCTTGTCGTGGGGTGGAGAATTAGATAAGGTTCACTGTCCGACTTAGTCAAAGAATACAAAAGTATTAAAAAAAAAATTGATCCGACTAAGCTTTGCACCTTCGGCACTAAAACTAAAAACAAGCAACAATTACAAATATGCCATATCTACATAAAATAAAAAAATATCCCTTACTTGCGTACACCAACCCTTCCGAATGTCAATCCAGTAGCAGTCGCCGCTTGGCCAGTAGACCTTACAAAGCACTCGCCATTTCACAATTTTTACTTGCCACATACCAAATAAGTCTTGTATGATTAAAGGTTTCTCTAATTTATGCATTAACAAAATTGTGTAATTTTCTTAAACTACAGTATTAATGTAGAAAATCCAATTATATAGATAGCCCTTATAAATCTGAGCATAACGCCGCAAACCGTTCGTCTTTAACTTATACGGTTCCAGAGATACCCCTTTTTTAGTGGCATGCTCTGTAGCTAGTCGCCGATTTGGCGAGTAAGGCTAAATTCCAAGTCGCCAACTGTTGATTTCCAGTCGCCAAATGGCGAGTGGTGACCGACATTCGGAAGGGTTGGCGTACACCAAAGATAAAACACATGACTTGCCTGCTACAGGCTCAACCCACCATGTTGAAACGATGTGACAACTTTATATGTTTTGAGATTAACCCATTCGTCATAATCGGGAATATACAATTGCAGCAAAGAGTGTAAGGGCCGGCCATCAACAAAATAAAAAATTTCTTATGACGAATTGGCTTAAATGGACATTCCTCCAAGCGCCATTTTTCTCGATCCTCCACATCAAGTACGGCCCCAAAGGTATATTTCCTTACCGTTAGTCTTTCCCTTGCTAAAAATCCGTTTTAAAAAGGGGCATCCAGGAAATTTTTTGTTGAATAATTTTTACTTTATTTACTGCGTCCCTCAGTATATGATCCTTTGCGCGCTTACAATAATCATGACGTTTCATCTCTGTGTGTGCATGTAGTAATTTGCTAATAATTACCATGAGATTAAAAATCTAAAAGCGTAATGCGTTAAACATTAAAATTAATTATTCCAATAGATAGCTGAAGCAAAATTATAAGACACTAGCTTAGAAAATTATAAATTGTGATGTTAAAATCCGAGAATCATTACGGTTTGTGGCGACATGATTAATGCGTTCGTGCTGGTTCGTCTATTAGGCACAATGCCAAATGAGACAGTAGCTTCTTTCTTCGCTGCGAAGAACGGAGCTGCTATCTCAGATGACCTTGGTGTTCTATATGCGCGGAAGGCGATCAGCACGAGCTGTTATAAGGCAGGCAGAAGGTTATAAGGCAGGCCGGGTGTCCCTTTAATTTCGGAAACAGTTTGAAAATAAACAACATACAAAGTTGTGACTTCATTTCAACGCAACATGGTGGGTTGAGCCAGTAACAGGCAATTTGTGTTTCGTCTTTGATGTATTAAAGAAGTAAGTGTTTTATCTTTGATGCATACAATCAGGAGGAAATAAAGCATTCGTAGTATGTGAGGAGTAGACAATGCCTAACTTATACCATAGAATCGGGCACTTGTCGAATCTGAATGGGGCTTCACCACAGGACGTAAACTCCTGCTTAGGCAAAAATCAGATTTTCGTGTCACTTCTGTATATTATTTTAGTTTATATGCTTTAGAATTTAGGTTACATGCTTGATTTTGGTTTATATGCTTGAGTTGACGCAGATTAGTTTGCTTATATTTGGCTTAAAGTGGCCCAGTTGGATGAACGTCTAATAGGATAATTCTCTAATATCTAAGGCTGTACAGATGCAGATACCGTATCGGTAAATCTGCAGATATTCAATGTATCGGAATTGGTATTTCTTAGAGATTCCTTTGCAGATACCACACTTCACCCTTGATGATGTAGAGTTTCATGTTTCCTGCCTGCTGTCTGCCAAAGTTCTGGAAATTGAAGTTCAACACAAAGTTTCATCCTGAATAAAATCATTATCTGCATTGAGAACTGTGTTCCCTGCCTTCAGACGGTCACAATTCCTAAAATAATAGTGCAACACGAAGTCTTGTCTTGAATTAAATCAGTATCGGCTTAACAGATATCATGCGTTATCGGATCGGTGTCTGTATCGGATCGGTAGAAGTGGTATCGGTACAGCCTTACTAATATCTGCATAAATAAAAAATCTGGAAAATCATCTAAACGGAATATTGTGTAATGGAAAATCATCTAAATGGAATATCGTATAATGGATGAACGTCTAACTGCGGTTTCTGATGTTATACGTACAGCCGCAGCGAGGGCGGTTGCGCGAGCGAGGCAGGGGCAAGGACATTAGACGATTTTCCATTATACAAATTTCCTGTTAGACAATTTTCCATTATATGAATTTCCAGTTAGACGATTTTCCGTTATACAAATTTCCTGTTAGACGACTTTCCGTTATACTGTTATACGGTATACGTTCCTCCAATTATGCAACTTTCCAGTTAGACGATTATCCCTCGCCCCGTCATAGTAGATTGGGTTCGTAAGTTCCAGCAAAATGCAATCTTCGTCCTTCGAAACAGCTCACTCGACTTCTAACCAATGAGAAGGCAATATTGCTTTAACCAACCAGCGAGCAAAACCCATTCGCCTATCAGGAAAGCTGTGGTAACAGATGCAAGACCAACTGAGATAGTAGCTACGTTGCTCGCTCCACTATAGTGAGTGAGGAACACAGCTTCAAGCCAAGTTTGCCTTGAGCAGACGACGCTCGTGATCATATGCTCTCACTGTTTGGAAAGCGAATGATAATTGCTAGTGGAATTACTAGTGATAATAGTCTTTATTTACAAACACACACGTTTTTATGTTATTACATATTGTATTAACTAGCTAAACCTGACTTAATACGCCTTCCTATCGAGCCCATCAAACTACTGCCTCTATATTTATGGGCCGGGGGCAGGCTAAAATATTTTCAGAGCATTAATTTTTCTTGACCCCTTCCCCTAGCAGACTTATCAAAAAAATGTCACCCCTCCCCAGATAATTCAAAAAAAAAATTGCTCCCTCCCCCCCTCCCCGACCTTCAAACAACAAAAAGTCATTTTGGTATAATTAAAAGCACAGACATTTCTTATGTAATATGGACCGTGGCCGCATTCCAATAAGAGAAAAAGACCTGAATGTTTTGTTGGCTAAGCAATGCTTTGCTGTAAATGCCTTGGCAGAAATAGGATTATACTCTGTTATTTAGGTATAATCTTTAGAATACTCAATGTTTATGTTGAATACAACACTTTTATGCAGGGGGGGGGGGGGGGGGGGGGGGGGGGGGGG
>JAHWFP010212633.1:0-43643 GCA_023313725.1 Lithobius niger | reverse complement strand
TTAAGTGCCAATGTGATTCTCCCTGTCATTATCAACGCCTTCCTGTGTGGAAGGATTTTAACAGAGATTATACGACACGTAATTAATATTCATTAGGAATATCTACGGGAGTTTAGTGGTTCCTGGCTATCTCCTCTTTAAGTTTTCACGAAACATTTTTCTTTATAAAAATTTGTCTGTCTCACCTCTGAGGGCAAAAGGTTAACTCTGTCGTTAAAAGGTTGTTGCGTTATTATCCACAAAACCTCCCAGCGTTGTATCTTGTATTTCATTGTTATGGGACCTATCTCATAACCTTTCTGTGTTCAAATTTTCATGTAAACAAGTTGTTTGGTAACCTCAAACCATTCTAGTGGTGATCTGTTAACTTTAAATAGAGCTGATAGTTGCGCATGCGCTCATAGTACCCTCTATTCCGATCCTTATCGCAAGCTAGGTCCTGAGGAGTGCGCCTCGTGGTTTTTTTCGATGCTTTCCAAGATAATAAAAACAGCATTCTGTGCACGGCTGACGAGTTAGAGCATTAAATGTTGCAATTATCTCATTTAAATTAACAGTTACAACAAACCCTGAACAAGTACCTTTAATTTTCGTTAACTTTCGAAAACAGTGTTCCCTTTTATTAAATGTTTTGCTCCAATTTTCTGTGTGCTCTGTACGAATTTCCTGCACAGCGCAGCGCGGACAAGCACTCAGTTAATTTTTGCAAGTAGTGTTCTTTATAAAATGTAAAAGATTTACCCAAGTTAACTTTACCGCAAAAACGTCAGTCCCCCAAAAAAATAAAATGGTAATTTTAATTTTGTGTAAAAAGTGTACCTTTAACTTTGTCCTGATCCTGGGGTAGGAATAAGTATCCCAAACCTTTAGACTTCTTCGCCTTTGTATTAAGGGAAGATGATAAGCTAAATAGGAGTTGTATTTCTCGATTTAGTTTGCTGATTGCTTAAATTTATGTAATTTTTGCAACTTAGATTACAGTGGCTTGGCAGCTGAGTGTTTTGCATACCTGTGTGCACTAACTTTCTGTTTTAGGCTTTCATTTCGGGTTCAAAAGGAGCCCTAAGTGAAATCTCCCGCCGGGGGGCCTGTAAAGAAGCTAGTCTTCACCAACAGATTTGAGAGGAGACCTCTGCTCAAAAGATCAAAAACCTGAGGGTTTATCGTTTTCGCAACGAACATTTTTTTTTCATTAGCGCTCGCTAGCGCTCATTAGGCCTATAACGGCCTCCGTTTTCAAAACACCATATCTTCAAGAAAAATGGACCAAAACGTTTGAAATTTGCGGCCCTTAATAGACCTACACTTTCCCAAGACTTCTGCGCAAACAGAACTTTAAATTTCCACTCCAATAATTTTCTACATCATTTTGAAAAAAAGTCACCAAAATGACCGGCGCCGCACGCAAATCTTCAATCGCCATTTTCAACAACTTGTAAATAAACTTGTATTTACTTTATTTCTTTTGCAGGCATAAAGCCAACTAGCTTAGTGTTGTTTAGGGAGTATTTTACTTCACATATATGTAATTGAAAACCACAACACTTGATGTTTTTATTCTGGCAATGGCCAAGTTATGTATGAAAACTTCGACTGTTATTTTTATTATTAGCGGCTGCCATAATATTTCACTTATTTACATGCGTTCTAGCATTCAGGGAATAAGCTGGTATATTTAACCTTTTTATTTTTTATTTAATTGGGCAACAGTTTAGCAAAAACTAGGTTTCTAAACACTACTGAACTCGGCAAACATTCCTTCGATTTTACCGGACAATTTTTTTCAAAGTGTTTATCTTGTATTTATTTCAGAGCTCCGACCATAGTAACGATCTTCCTGCTATAAAAATCACGTTTGTATAAAGGTTTGAGCTAAACACTTCGTCCCCCCCCCCCCCATCCTTCAATAGTTGCAATACATAATATTGCAGTTTTAATTAATAGGCCTTCTCACGTTGCGAGTTCAAAACTCAGTTCCAATGGCCTCCTAGTACACGAAAGTCGGCAATTCCCTTTGCCCTCTTTGTTGCCAAAGTTCCCCTCCAACCAGATTGCAGTATTTTTCCCCTTATCCACTCAGAAAGCCAGGCTACCCTAGCCGTCCGCGCTGTCATGGCCGACTTCCGGTAGTGACAGCTCGGCCGATTTTGGTCAGTCACTCCTCCTCCAAAGCGACCCCTCTTCCCCGCACCCCCCCTCCGTCGCTCTCCTACAGGTCCGCGGTTTCCCTCCTACCTGCAGGCAGGCAGCAGGTATAAAACAGACCTGAGGGACTGCATCTACAGCATTGGCTCAACTCCAAGTCAGACGTTACTACGGCGGTCGGAGCAGAGATGTCCCCAGTCCGAGTGTTGCCATGCCGGGCAAGGTAGTAGTTTAGGTAACTAGTTTTAGCTTTAATTTATTTTTTCGGATTCTTATTCTAAAATTTAATTTAAAGATTTAAACTAACGTTTGACTTGAGTTTCGTGATTATGGGTAGTTAAAACCATCGGCATTTTCTGGTCTCCCCTCCCATAACTTAAGGGTTTAAGGGTCCCCTTTCTAAAAACCGGCTTTCTTTTCTGTTTGTCTCACAACATGTGAACAGACTTTTAGATTCACCAAGGTCCTGTAGCATAATTACAGAAGCATAGACTTCGATGGTTAGGGCCCTGATTATTGCTAGCTTGACTCAATGTGAAAGAGTAGATTTGATCTTGTGCAAGATGCCTTGAAACAAAATCTTAAACTTAGACTAAGATTGAAATTTGTGAGAGTACAGTTTCTAACTTAGAGGTGTTTAGGTAACACCAAAGAACTTTTTCTATTCGAAATTGTAAGTGTGAATTTTCTTAAATGTAAATTCTTTGCCGATAATTTTTTTATGTAAAAATTACTTGTGTGCTTTTATTTAAAGCTATTCAGTTGTTGTAAAAAGACTAGTTGCCAATGTAATGTTTTTCATTCCCCCTGTTTATTAAAACGAAAGAGTTTTAAACTCAGTTGCTTCTAGAGAGATTTAATTTGCTAGTGTTTTAACTAAAAACAATTCTTTTTATTTAAAGCCTAAGGTTAGCAATTAAACCACCCACCTGGTGGCAGTGAACCAAAAACGATTATATAGTACTAAAACTTTAGATAGGACATAGACGCTCTGTTCCTAACCGTGCAGTAGTGACTGCCATGCTTGTTTAAACTCCGTAAAAGTAAAAACGGCCACCCGAAGTACTTCTAACTTTCCCGAGACCACACCAGATGTCGGTGCAGGACAGTAGGCACCTCTAGGACCTGTAAGCACCGCTACATTTCATGAGGCATCCAAATGCCTCGCCGAGGCATATCCAGCCGTTTTTGCAATAATGGTCCGATTCTTACAAACTCTTGTCAAAATACAAGACTCTTGGGGAAGCCCAAATCCGGACTTTCCATCTGAAAAACTCTCATCTACATTTGAAGATCACCTCAAAACCAGCAGCGCTACTTCATCATGGCCGCCATTGTTATAAAATGTATTTGTATATTTTGATTTTATCACTCTTCTTTTCGGGCATAAAGCCCCAAACTCTAGCTTAGTTGTATTTTAGAAGAAAGGCACTGAACCTTGTGTCCATGTACTGACAACCATTTTTGAAGTGTGATATTTTTTATTGTGTTTGAACGATCGCAACTACTATGAAAAATTTCCACTTAGATCAAACATTGTCCGTTAACTTTAGGGTTCAAACCTCCACTTTATGCGTTTTAGCATACCATCAAGCTAGACTATTTATTCATTTATTTAGCCTTTTTATAATAATCTTTTGCCCCCAGAAACGCTGCCATTAGTCCAAGTAATTAGACATCGGCATTCTACCGGACACAAATTTTAGTGTATATATGTTTATTTTAGTTCTCCTCTTAGCCCGACTGGACCCAACCAAATGCCGCTACTTGCTTGTACTACTATTAAAACCAAAAGAATTCTTAAAAAGATCTGTTTCCAAACAATTCCGTAAGTCAAACTGTGCAAAAACTTCAAATCCCCCTTTTTGCCCCCCTCCCCAGCCAAAACTAGTTGTGGTGTTTAACACTCCTGTTTACCGTTAAAGCTTGTTTAATTTAATAGTAATGTTCTATGCATTACCCAAAGCCAAGTAATAAGCTTTAACAAGAGCCAAATCACGTTGCAATCATGTAAATATGGAATCCATTGCCAATAATTCAAAATAAAGGCCTATTTCCCAATGTTCAATTGAGTAAAACTCAAAACAGGCCTGTCTTTTCCGTTTACATGTCCCTACTCCTTCTAACGGCTCTGCACCCAGTCCCTTTGTTCAACCGACTTCTCCTCCCACTTTCCATTTTTTCGAGGCCCTCAGCCAATCAGACCCCCGTCGCTATCTTCGGCGTCGGCGCCAACTTCCGGTAATATGTATAAAACCCCAGCCCCAGAATCCCTAGTGAGAACAGCTCACAGATCTCAAGCTAGAGAAGGGTCACGCCAGTCGGGAGTGGAGACGCCATGTCCGTGGGATGCCATGCCGGGCAAAATGGCAGTGGTTCGTATGTTTGTTGTTAGCTTTTGAAAATTAAATTTAGGACCCCCCAAGTCTAAATTCTAGTTTAAATTCGTAACTTAAACTCTCTCTAGCTAGGGAATATTATGGTGGTGACGCCTGTAGCTGCATCTTAGGTTTCTCACCCCATAACGTCAGAGTGGTACTCTTTCTAAAAACCAACTTCTTTCTTATTTGTTTTAAACATTAATTCAAATAACTGACGGTTTGATCTTTGTGTGGGATTCATTGGTTATTCACTCCAGACGGACTTTATAAGTAGCCGAGGCTTTTATAATTTGAGGAGTTGACTTAGAAACAGCAACCCTGGGAGGTTTAAGGCTCTGTTTTATCACTTAGAAACAAAACTGTGAAACGGTTGATCTTTCATGCGTGTTTGAAACATACTGTTTAATAGATTGTCACCAGCCGAGGCTGTTCAATCTTGCGGACGTCTCTGCGGAGCGTTCAGTATTGCTTTTCTATTCGAAAAATTAAGTAGTTGTTTTATTCTGAAACACAAACGTCGTTTTAGTCAAAACTTGTGAAACCAAATTACATGTTGTAAATTCAAACTTTGTGCTTTTAAATACTTTATTTCAAAAGCTTTCGTGCAAACTAAATGTAAAGTGTGCTTTTCATTCCCTGTTGTTAAAATAAAACCAGGAGTTTTAAACTTCAGTTCGTTTGCTAATTGATTAACTGTTTAAGTGTAAATAAATATGAAAACCATTTTTAGTTTAGCTCTTTGTAAACGGTTAAATTTCCATCGCTGGTGGCAGTGAAATACCAGCAGTATTAAGGTTAGGCCCTTTTAATTTAGGACCCTGCGCTCCATCCCCCATGCTGGGACCGTAGCCCTTGCTGTGCTTATGCCGTAAAAGTCGCAATAATCAGCGCAACACCTTAAGCTGAATCTCCGTGTCAAACCAGGAAACCGGAGGCGTTACAAGCACCTGAGCCGTCGTAGCGTCCGCCGTTACAAAAGCTCAAATCTTCGGAATCTCTTAACTGGGTAGCAGACCGGCTTTTGGCAACTATTCCATTTTGAAAATCGTAAAAAAAAAAAGGTTTTTTTTTCATAGAAATTCACTCCACCCTAATGCACAACGTTCTGAACTCCCAACAACTTTAACCGCAGACAGCTGACATGGTTAACATTTCCCTTCTAAGTCATGTCAGCAATAAACTAACACATGTACAGCTGCTATGCACACCTACTCACTAACTTATTAATCACGCACGGAAACATATAAGCAAAGCTATTGCAATTAAAAACATGTTTATTGTTTAGTACAGGTTTTAGTTTTTCACTGTTGCACCAAACTTCAAAAAAGCAATGTTACAAGAGGCAGGGTTTGTACTCGCCTATCCAGGACTTTTCCAAGACCACAAAAAGAACATTTTGCCGGCCCCCAGGCAGGCCGGCTAAAAATGGTTTCTTTTTGCCTAAAACATATTTAACCTGATAATTTTAGCATTACATTGTCCCCAATGTGATGTTCCCCTGGAGGTTTCTTCGGGTGCGTAGTCGCCTGCTTGCATGCCCCACTGCGCAGTCCTCCCTTATAAAAACGAGAGCGCGGACACTTTCAGCATTTATTTTCCTCTCAAGTGTGTCAGGTGGTTACTCGAGAGGGAAGGTAGGGCGGGAGTTAGGTTAAATGTGTTTTAAGCAAAACGAAACCATTTTTAGCCGGCAAAATGTTCTTTCTTCATTGCCAAAACATATTAACCTGATAATTTTAGCATTATCAGTTGACCTCGTCAAAATTGGTGGCGGGCACCCCAGGATGCAAGCAGACTGTCCCCCCAAAAAGTTGTAAAAACTTCGTACTTTGTTCAGAACAGGTGATGAACCTAGAAGTTTGGTTTCTTGCCCTCTTCTACGGTTGGTTTGCTTCCATCATGAATGGCTTGCTTCTGCTTCGTTCTGAGCTTAAGGGGGATTGACTACTGTACTGGCTGCAACGATGGGTCCCAGCCAGTGTAGTAGTGTAGTCCGTTTTCTTTCTTGACATTTCCCTCAGTTGGTGTGAGGTGAAGGTCGATGGGTTACCTCAAGTTGCTGATGCGAGGGTCACTCGGTCAAAATGCTTTGTAGTGGGTTAACGATGTGGAGATTGCCATGATGGTTTTAGGTTACTTTGTTGGTCATTCGAAATTCGAATCCTGTGTGGTCCCATTGCTGCGTAGATTTCGTTAGATTGCGAGTCAGTAAGGAGAAGAAGTTGGTTTCTTTCTTCTCGTCAGTTTTAAAAACTGAGTCTGCGTTATGTCGATCTGGTTCCTCTCTGAGAATGTTCGATAAAAAAAAAAAAATGGGGGGGGGTGGGGGGTGGGGGGAACTGTTGCGAAAGTTTGTGTGGTATTTCCACCAGAAGTTGAACAATGGAAGGAACGGGCGATTGTTAAATGACTAGCTGTTAGTCATTTGTACTCAACCGAGCGGGCTAGCAGAGTTGCGGTGGTCTTAAGAGAAGTTCGAAGAAAAACTTGTGTTGGTTTTAAGTCAAGGCGTCGAATTTTCCTCGGAGTCAAATGGCCGAAGGAGTTGGATGATTGAAGGGCACCGTCGGACGAAGGGTTGATCGCTGAAGGAGGTCGGATTCGTGGGGCGAAAGGGAGACCATGGTGTGTCGGCTACGAAGGGAAGGCGTGAATGGATGAGCTTGGCCGGGAACTCCCTGTGGGTCGACGGGCCCGGATAACAGGAGTTCCGGTGATGACGGACATAACGGGCGAATCGCCGAGGGAGGCTGGCTTTGTGACGCGATCCCGGGAGACATCTGGAATGGAGCCATGGTGTGCCGGCTGCGAAGGGAAGGCGAGAGCGGGTGACTCAAGCCGGGAACATCCAACGGGTTGTGGAACCGTGATTTCAAGAGTTCGGTAGGTGAAGGACTTGGGTAGCCGAAGGGCGAGGGGAACTACGGCATTTCCCGCGTCGTGCGCCGAAGGGGCGAGGTGCATGATGGAGACCAGGGCATGTAGGAGGGGTCGGGCCGAAAGGGCCGAAGAGCTGGAAAGGTGTGGCTCAGACCCGGGAGACAACGGGAAGGGAGCCGCGGTTTGGTTCCAACGATGAGCCGGATGAAAGGTTATGATGAACAGCCGAAAGGTAGGAGTGATACACCAATCCGGACTGACGGAAGGTGGAATGATCGCGGGAGGACGGGAAGGTAGCCACGATGTTTTCTGGACGAAAGGTGAAGAACCAGCTAGGATGAACGGCTGTCTGAAGTGGCAGCCCTAGACGAAGAGATGATGTGGACGAATGCTTGAACTGCAAGCCGAGTCCTTCAGCCGATAAACCGGGGTGGTCCCCGAGGTCGTCGGTTGAGGAAGGGCTGGAGCATAAGCAACGAGCCAAGGATGAAGGGCGAAGAGATGAAGGGGCTCCAATGGAGACCCCATCCATGGCGAGACTAGATCCGAAGGCCCAGCCAGGGGGACCGAAGGGATGAGAGACCAGGGTTGGTTCTTGAATAAAGGACAGAAATGAGGAATGGTCCAGGCTGTCCTAAAGATCGGTAAGAAGGGACTTTGTCATAATCGGTGGATCGCAGCAGATCCTTGGGCAGGCGAAGGGACGAACCAGAAGAGGGGCCATCCCCATGGTGTCCACAGACTTGTGAAGGGAAGTTCCGACCACTTTCCCTTTGGTGAAGGGAAGACATCAAAAGTCTATGTTGAACAGGGTGGAGACGCAGCCGAGGATGGAATTGGAAGGGTCAAAATGCGACATGGTGATGGACGTTGGCCTGGCGAAGGGATGGGTGAGAGTGGTTGAGCTTGGCCAGGATGGTGACAGCTGAGAGGCGTTGGGCGGGACGCAGGATTATGACACGGCAGGAGCAAGACAGGTGAACGTCACCGCCAGCTGAAGGGAGCTGAAATGTGGAGCGATCCCGGAAGACACCGTAAGTTCGTGAGGTGACGGACGCAGGTGGCCGAAGGGCGAAGGGAGCCACGGCAACTCCCGTGTGCCGAGCAGCTATGGGGCAGGTCACCGAAAGTACCGTCTGCGAAACTAAGGAGGACTCCAGGAGCTGAAGGCAGGCGGGCCCCAGCCGAAAGGCCGAAAGAGCCTAAGGGCCTGGAGAGGTGTGGATCGGACCAGGGAGACAACGGGAAGGGAGCCACGGTGTGGTCGGTCCTGATGATGAACTTGATGGGAGGCCACGATAACAACCGAAAGGCAGGGGTGAATGCCAGCCTGGACTAACGGAAGGTGGGTCGGTCCCGGGAATAACGGGAAGGGAGCCCCGATGTTTTCAGATGAAAGGTGGAGAAATCGCAAAGATGAGCGGCCGCCCGGCGGCAGCTTGAGGCCAAGAGATGGCAGGCTCTCGTAGCTGTCATTCGTATGGAGAGTACCGTGCGTGCGCATGCGAGGTTGGATCACAGAGGCGGCCATCCAGCAGCTTCGTTGAGGCTATATTGTTAAGGTTAAGGTTGACAGGTGTTGGATTTTTGCAGTGAAAAATGACGACTTGTCTTGGATGAGACGAACATCAGTAGATGGCCATAGTTGTCTTGATTTACTCAAGGTTTGAATTCAGTCACGGTCGGCAAGCAGCTGGATCAAAAACAAGTTGTAAGTGAAGCTGATAGTTTCTGAATTGGTTCTTCCCTCAAAACATGGGTTTAGCCACGAATGAGACGAGCACCAATGTGAGCAGCAACTGTCTTGATTTCCACTCGAGCCGTGGGGTCCGTCACGGGCGAGACAAGCAGCAAGCGGTGTCGATGGCGTGATGCTCAGCCCAAAATGTGAGTTTTAATCACGGATGAGGCGGGCCTCAGTGTGGACAGCAACTGTTGACTTGATTTACGATTGAAACGTGGGGCCAGACACGGTCGAACCAAGCAGCAAGAGAAGGAGATGTCTTCCAACCTGACTCTTCACTCAGAACATGGGTTTTTTTTTAAATATTTTAGCCACGTTGAGACGAGCAGCAGAGTATACAGCAGCTGGTAACTTGATCTTCGCTTGAGATGTGGGATCAGCCATGGACGAGACAGGTAGTAGGAAATGCAGATGGCTTCCAACTTGACCCTTCACTCAAAGCGTGGGTTTATAGCCACGAATGAGACGAGAGGCAGTGTGGGCAGCAACTGATGTCTTGATTTCCGCTCGAGACGTGGGGTCAGCCACGGCCGGGACAAGCAGAAGGAGATGCAGATTGCTTCCAACTTGATTCCTCACTCAAAACATGGGTATAAGCCACGAATGAGACAAGCAGTAGAGAGAACTGTAGTCTTGAATTTCACTCGAGACAAGGGGTAACCCTAGTCGTAACAAGCTGTGAAAAATGGGAATAGACTTGGCTCTTCACTCGAAGGAGGTTCACACACGAATGAGACGCGTGTCTAGGATGAGAGCTGCAGTGTAGACTAACTGTTGAAGGTAAGTTGACTCAGTTTAAAATTGTGAGCGCCTGCTTCTCTGGAAATCGTGTTGGTATCGTCAGATGAGGGCATCAGCCTTGAGTCTTGACCCAGTTGTATAAAAACTTGATCGAAAACAATCGAAACCGAAACACGCTACATCCAGGATTCTGGTGTAGGAAGCTGCCGAAAGGGATATCTCCGTCGAGGCGTGGCGGCGGGAAGGGTGGCAGTTCATATCCGAAAGCCGAAGGGATGCCGTAGGCAGTCAGCCAACCGGAACGGCAATGAGCCACGGAGAAGGTCGGCGTTGTCAGCTTGGGTACGGACTTCGACAGTTGCCAGTGATGCGGGCCGTTCGGCTACATGGAGCGAATGGAGTCTGGAACCGGACTAAGGGCGGGGAACAGAGCGACGTGGAGGCGTTAGACGACACGTTCGCTGGAGGAAAATGAATGCCGAAAGCGTCCCCGCTCTCGCTTTTATAAGGGAGGACTGTGCAGCGCAGGCGCAGTGGGGCATGCAAGCAGGTGGCTGCGTGCCCGAAGAAACCTCCAGGGGAACATCACATTGGGGACAATGTAATGCTAAAATTATCAGGTTAATATGTTTTGGCAATAAAGAAACGTAAATTTGCCGGTCCCCATGAAGGATGGCTGAAATTTGTTTCTTTTTACTCGAGAATTGGGAAGGAAGGAGGAATTAGAACCGAAGTAAAGAAAACTTAACAAAACCACCTCCGCGAAACGTAATGACGCACAGCGTGTTTAACCTACTGCTCGTCTCGACCCGCCTGCTCTTCCTTTCTCTTAGACAAATTGTTGGCCGAGTTCACGTCATTCAGGCGTTCATCCGGAGTACTCGTCACCTAGCATTCGTTGCTTAAGCATTTGTTCCTGAAACCTGCTTCAGTAGTTGATCGTACAGTCGTCTGTCCAAGCATTCAACATTCAAGCACTAGTTACTTGAGCTCTTGCTCCTGAGGCCTGCTGTGTCTTCCGTCATTCAACTCAAGCACTCGTTCCGGAGAAAGGCCAACTCGACCGTTCGCTGCTGGTAGAACGCCGTTGGTCGTGCATTCATCTGATCAAGCATTTGTTGCTCGAGCACTCGTACCTGTGATCAGCCATTTCAGCCGTCCACTGCCATCACAATACCCTTCAAGTCCACACTCATCTGGTCAAGCATTCACCGTCTCGTCAAGCACTCGTTACTGGAGCATTCGTTCCTGGGATCGAGTGCTTTCACTGCTTCACTGCTGTCACGACACCCTTTGGTCAGGCATTTGGGCATTCGCCGCTCAAGTATTCATTGACCAAGCCTTAGTTGCTCTAGGATTCGGTCCTGCCTCACCACCCACTTCATTTCCCTCATCCTTGGCTAATGAACCACCTCGTCCAAACTATTGCCTGGACTGTGCCTTTGGCTGACTCGCCTCGACGCTGTGCCTTCAAATCATCAATACGTCCTCAACCTTTTCACCACGGTGAACTACGAGGACATTTTCCCAACTCTGCCACTTGCAAACTTTTGGCACACGTCTTCATCTGCACCAACCGTATCCACCGCTGAATGGTCAGGGTAAGTCATGGTCGCTTCCTCCCCATCGCTTCCCAAGGTCGATCCACACGGACTCATTGCAGTCTGCCACCTGCAGGTCCAAAGCAAGATCAATACAGCAGCCAGCAACATGGAAAACCAATAAGAAAAAAACCCACATAAAACAACGCCTGTTGTGAAACTACAAGAAAACTAAGGCCGAGCTCATCAAGCAGCAATCCATTACATCAAACGCCTGCATCGAACGTCACCATCTGTACCCTTATGACAAATGACAAACTTAATTCATCTCCACTAGCCTTCTTCCTTATGCGGACGAAGAGAAGGCTAGAACTTCATTAAAACCGAATTTCTAATCGGCCAACGAATATTCAACAGTCCAGTGAGCTCGTCAATTACAAAAATTACTCTGCCTCCACTCACAATTCCGCTTGGGGATCCTGAACTCGACCCTTCTCACTTTAGAACGCAAGACGAAATCATTAGGAACATCGAAATGGTTTCCACATGGATCTCAGCCGCACCTGCTGCCTCCAAAGCAAACTAAACTGATTCAGAATTGGGCAAAACTACAACGACCATCAATCATCCCTTTCACCCAGACCTTCAACGTCACACATCTCGAAGTTCCTTAAACCTGCCAAGCACCAATTGCACACAGAAGGCAAAAGATTGCACCTGCGACTTCCCTCAGAGAGCCATCAGCAAAAAAGTGTCACCTCCCTCCTAACATCCAAACCAGAAGAATCATCACCCCCCCCCCCCCCCCCCTTCTTACACACTAAAATTCAGAGAAGGCGGGGGGAGCAAGTGAACTTAAAAAAAAAAAGGACGGGAAAAGAGAGACAACTCCATGAAACCTTCGAATGGTTTCCCTCTCGGAGTCAAGACGGAAAATCCTCATCCCAAGCCTATGTGTCAAACTTCTTGACGTCTAAACATTCACAGCCAACCCCTTTCTCATCTTCATGTTTATATATTTTAAAAAAAGGGGGGGGGGGGGGGGCAGGTGATAAAACCACATGACACCTTCAAATGCTTCCTCCTCAGAATCAAGGCATCATTTTCTCATCAAACTGTCAGTCATAGAATGAATTTTTCTAAGTCTTCAAAGAAGAACTCTTAAGAAAATGAGGTGTTCACCAGACAAGGTGACCCCCAACGACTCGTCACCACCTGATACCAAGACAAAAGTTCCGGATCCACTAAACAGAAGTAAACCCTTCGTCACGTCTCTTAAGATTAAGACAAAATCTCTTAACGTTTCCCCAAAATTAAAAGGGCTCACGAAGTTTTCTACTTCAACAGGGGGACACCGACTTGCAACCCTAGGGAACACATTCAGAAGGTGCCTGCCACCAACTCGGACGAGGTCAACTGACAATGCAAAAATTGACAGGTATAGTACCGGTATATTTCCAGCAGCAAGAAACATAAATTTGCCGGTCCCCATTCTGCCCATTCATAGGCCTAATTCCTAAATTGGTCCCACATTTGGACATCCCTCCTAAACCCAAGGAAGTCAAACCAAAACAACCAAGACCTTTCCATTTCAACGACAAGGCAACAAGGACAACTGGACCCAACAAGGCAACTTCGGTACCTTGAAGAATCTTATTCTAATTTCAGCACGAATGACCAGTCCTTTCGTGGGAGATTCTCCCAAAGCGGGAGGAGCAGAAACAACAAAGCGAAAAAGGTTATGTACTGATGCATGGAGGAGGGCGTGGAGATATGCATATTCTAAGTCTATTGACACAGTCCAGTCATCTGGATTTAGATATTACCAAATGGATTGCAGTGTTTCCATTTTGAAATGAGAGTTGTCCATTTTCTTGTTGTGAGATTTTTTAAAAGTTGAAAATGAGTCGTTCTCCACCGGTTTCTTTGGTCGCAAGAAAATTGAGCTGTAGAATCCTGGACATAAAGGCTTTCTGTGATTGCTTCTTTGGAGAGGAGTTCTTGGACCTTGGGGTGAGATGGTCGGAGACTCCTGGGGGAAATTCCCAAGTGAGTGGAGTTACCAAGGTTGGTTTGGTGTTGAACGTTGAACGAAATTCATGCTTGATGATGGAAAGAATATGGGGTTTGTAGGTTTTCTGCCAGAAGGGGAAGAAATGATGCAGACGACCTCCCACTGGAAACCTGTGCTTTAGGTCATTGGTCATTACGGGGTTTGCTTCTGTGACCTGGAGAAGAGTTGCAGGAGTACGGGTCGGGGCTGAAGCTTCGATTGTTGTTGTTTCTGCTCCTCCCGCTTTGGGAGAATCTCCCAAGAAAGAACTGGTCATTCGTGCTGAAATTAGAATAAGATTCTTCAGGGTACCGAAGTTGCCTTGTTGGGTTCAGTTGTCTTTGTTGCCTTGTCGTTGAAATTGAAAGTTGGTTGTTTTGGTTTGTCTTCCTTGGGTTTAGGAGGGATGTCCAAATGTGGGGCCAATTTAGGAATTAGGCCTATGAATGGGCAGAATGGGGACCGGCAAATTTACGTTTCCTGCTGCTAGAAATATACCGGTACCATACCTGTCAATATTTGCATTGTCAGTTGACCTCGTCCGAGTTGGTGGCAGGCACCTTCTGAACGGGTTCCCTAGGGTTGCAAGCCGGTGTTCCCCTGTTGAAGTAATGACTCCGTGAGCCCTTTTAATTTTGGGAAAACGTTAAGAGATTTTGTCTTAATCTTAAGAGACGTGACGAAGGGTTTACTTCTGTTTAGTGGATCTGGAACTTCTGTCTTGTTGTCAGGTGGTGACGAGTCATTGGGGGTCACCTTGTCTGGTGAACACCTCGTTTTCTTAAGAGTTCTTCTTTGAAGACTTAGAAAAATTCATTCCATGACTGAGGGTTTGATGAGAATGATGCCTTGATTCCGAGGAGGAAGCATTCCGCTTCATGAATGGGCTGATTCCGTAATTCGTACTTTGTGGAGTCATTAAGGTTTGTTGCCGAGTTTACGGCTACGTCACGCAACAGGAGAGTTGGAAAGTGCTTTCGTGGGCTAGTTCATTGAATGAAACGTTGCAAAACATGCTATCTTGAAAACTTTGGCGGTAAGGCATGCAAGTCGCTTGGCTTCAAGGTGATTGGATTCAGTGGCAAGTTTCCCACAAAGGGCATTAGCTCCAGTGTTAAGAACGTCTGCTTGGGAGGCAGCTCTCAGTCCAAGGCATAAAATTTTATTGTTGTCTTTTAAAAACAGTGGAAGGAACTTCGATCTTTCTCGGGATTGGCAGAGAGGTGTAAAAAGAACATTTTGCCGGCCCCCAGTCAGGCCGGCTAAAAATGGTTTCTTTTGCTGGAAAGTACAATACCTGTCAATTTTAGCATTGTTGCTTTAGCGATGCTGTCCTTGCCTTGAGATTACAGTTCACGACGGCCGCTTCAGCCATCCGATCGCGCATGCGCGATCCTCCCTATAAGAGTGGAATCCCAATGGGTTTGTCATCTCATTGTCTCAAGTTGCGTCAAAAGGTGACACCTGAGGGGAAGCAAGGTGGGCCTAAAGGTGGCTGGGGGCCGGCAAAATGTTCTTTCTTTGTGCTGCAAAGTACAATACCTGTCGATTTTAGCACTGACAGGCTGACCTCGTCAAATTAGATGGCGGGCACCTTTTGGCTGAGTACCCTGGGGTGCTGAGGCTGGCGTTGTGGTCTTGCTTTGGATTTCTTTTTGGTAGAAGATGTACTCCGGAGGCCAAAGCGAGTAGTAGTAGGTTCTTCGAAGGTTTTTTTTTTTTTTTAGAAGAGGGATCGGGGAAAAACCATGTTAAGTAAGAAAAATATCGTGGAGAGGCGAACTTGATGGCGACATCATGGGTGGGGGCTTGAAAGGCTTTCTGGGAACCTCTGGTCATGCGGAGCTGGAGAGCAGGCTGTAGGAGGTGGTTCAATGGTGTAGAATGGCACAAGATCACCCCACAAGGTTGGGATTTGGAGCACAGTTGTGAAGGAATTTGGAAGAGCTTGGTTAGTCAAATTTGCATCCCGGTGTTCTTTTTTTTTTTTTAAATGAGTTTTGAGGAGCGGCCTTGGAAGGGTCGAAAGAGGAGTGGTGAAAGACTTGATGAAGCAGGTTGGGGTTCCAAGGCCGGGACGAGAGTTAGGAGTTAGGAGGAGGCGTTCCGGACACCGAAATGACAACCTTTGGTCTTGTGGCGGCAGAGGTCTCAGGGAAGTTCGGTGGTTTTGTGATTGGAAAGTTGAGTCATGAGGGGGTGCATGGGAGTGAATGAATCTGAATTGTCGAATTGCCATAATGAAAACGTATGAACATGGAGATCAGAGGTGTTTGATGTGAGAGCGTCCCATGTCTAAGTGATGTTGCAGTGGAGAGCGAGATCTGTTGTATTGAAGGAGGCATTTGAGGAGGATGAAGGGTCTTTAAGTGGGCCGGATGTGGGAGTGGCAATTACTGGCCTTGATGGAAATGATACAGGTGGAATTTGTGGATCCGTGGGTCTAATGTCAAGCAACGGATGACGGAGACGACTGGGGCGTTTGTAGGCTGGACGGGCCGACTTCGGAAGGGATTGCCTGATGAAAACCCACGGGGCTAGGTGAACAGGTTCACAACGACCCGAGTGGGGTGGCGGAGACTCCGGCCGAGAAGCTAGTTGGTCTTCTAGGAGATGTCTGGCTGAGAGGTTTAAAAGTTTGAGATTTTCCGTCTGAAGAGATTGGATTTGCCGTTGAAGAGAAGAGACCTGGGATCTGAGAGAATCGACCTGGTCGTGAGAAGCATTTAAAAGGGGTTTCACCTTTTCGTAGTTAGTTACAAATTGATGCTGGGCTCGTTGGTTTAGGCGTAGCTTATGTTTCACAGTTGTGAAGAGCTTCACGTGATCAATTCCAGGGGTAGCTTGTTTGGGTTCTTCACCTGAAGGTGGTGGAGCTGTAGAAACTATGTCGGCGGTCGTGTTCGTATGGTCTGGTCAGTCAGGGTTGGTGGGATGGTCTGCGGTTGTTCCTTTGGAAGGAGAGCAGGGTGTTGCTGGAATGTCATCCACTGGTTAGTTGACCTTCCAGTGGGTGGTCCAATTTATCTCCTAAATGGCGAGGAAGGGCTGTCGATGTTTGGAGATTCAGTGGGAGTCGTCTGCTTTACTGGGGAGTCTTCTAGGAGTGAAGAGTTTCCGTCCGAGGCCTCCGAGGAAGGCAACGCAGAGGAGTGGTCAACCGGTTCTCGGTGCCAGGAAGCGTAAGATGCCGGGGAACTGAAAGATGACGCCGGTGATGACTTCCCGGGTGTGTGAGGAACAGTTTGTCGAGCGTTCTTCTGTAAGATTAAGGTTAGAAGAGGAGACGAGATTGGGTGCGAGATTGGAGAAGGCCTGTCACCTTTAGTGGGGGTAGTTGAAATGGACTGACCTTCTCTAATTTGTTTTATCAGGAGTGCCCGTTGATTCCTTTGTTTTTTACGTAAGGCCGAAGCCTGGTGAGTTGCAGCAATAAAGCGCCATTCAGTTAAAGGGATTGAGACACAAACGGCACAAAGTAAGTTGTAATAATCACACTTGCAGTGAAATTGACAAACTGTCTTATGAGGGTCACAACGTGTAGGATTTCGTAAACCTGGGCATGAACACGAGCCGAGATCTTCAATGAGCGGGATTCTGCCTAAATACGGATCCTTCCCGGAAAAACGCTGAGGTTGCTTAATTTTCACCATGATGTGAAGAATAAAACCGGACCGGGAGAGCACTAAACAGAGGTGAAGTACAACAGTAACGCGACTTGAAGGCGGGAAAAATCAGGAAGTGGAAGCGACAGTACAGTTGAGAGGCGAGAAGAGCCTCGGTTTGGGGCTGCGGAGCTTCCAGTCGGGAGAGTAAGGAGTCGTAGACTGTGGCGAGATGGAGTCTGAAGGGGAGTCTGGAAACGTGCCGAACAGGGAAGCGATAAGGCGGCGTGACGTAAGAAGACGCTGAACGAAGGATGGAGTCGGCGGTCGTCGGCACAGTAGAAAACGATGGTCCCAGTGACGGCAGGAAGAGAGTTGAGGTGACCTTGACATCTACAACTTTGTCAACGGCGACCATGTGGTTCCAAGAAACCGCAAAGGAGATCGATGTGGTTGTATCGTAATGGAACAATTGTTAGACCCGTAGGAGACCAGTGCATGGAGGTTTAGGTGGCGACAGATGCGGAACGACAGAGTCGTGGTACGGTGAGGGGACTGTTCGTAGGCTAGGAACAGAAGAAGGTCGAACGCTGTTGATCGAGCGAGAGGCTGGGCGGCGGTGGCCGGGGGTCAGGGCGGGCGACAGGGGTGAGCTTGTTTGGCGACCGAAGCGACGTGCAGGTTGTGCGAAACAGAACCGTTCGCAGTTGGGCTGATTATCGGAACCGTAGGGCGTCAAAACGGATGGATGTCAAACGACAAGCCGAACATGGTGTTGGCTCATCTTCAGATGCGGTCGGAAGGGCGACGTATAGGCAGCAGAAGGAACACTGTGGGTCGGGCGGACAGGCCAGTGGAGGATTCAGCCGAGACGAAGGATGCCGAAGGGATGTGGGGCCTTGAAAGCGACGTCTTACAGCCGGCAAAAGAACCGAGAAGCTTCGGGGAACGGGATGCCGAAGGGAACGAGAGGTTGAAACCAGCCCAAGGTGAAGTACCGGCTCCATAGTTTCAGTCGTGCACCCGCGACGTCCATGTTTCAGTCGTGGAACCAGAGGGCGGCCTGGGAACCCCGGGTGGGGGCTGCAATGCTGTCAATCCCGCTGAAGGTCATAACATCGGCGGAACGAAGGGAGCCAAGAAGCTTGGCTCGGCGGCCCAGGTGTAGAGCGATTCCGGGAGATAAGGGGAGGGGCCCGTGATGTCTCCATTCCGGCCATGCATCCAGACATCTGTGGAACGAATGATGACATGAGGCTCGGCCGGAAGTGGAACGAAGCTTAGACGATCCGTGCGTGAGGCAGACCCGGGATACCAAAGGATTTCTGCGAAACGAAGGGAGCCTGGCGGGGTTAAGGACGATGTCGGGCAATTCGAGTGTGGAACGATCCCGGGAGGCAACGGGAGGGAGCCACGCCGCCTTCGTCCCGGCGCAGACGGAGCAGCTGCGGAACGATGGGAGTGAAGGTTAAGCCCGAAGAGGGCCCGGCCGAGATGGTGTCTAAGCAGAGCAATCTCGGGGAACGACGGGGAGTGGGCCGAGGCAGGAGATGATGTCAGTCTTCGTGGACGGCCCCAAAGATGGAGAAGGGTTGTGTCGTTGGGGACGAATCAGGTAGGTTGAAGGACCGAAGTGGTTGAAGTGTGGAGCGATCCCGGGAAACAACGGGAGGGAGCCACGATGACTTCGATCCATGCGGATGACACCAAAAGGTGACGACAGGTGGTGTCGCAGGGGACGGACTGGCTAAAATGAAGTGATGATGCCGTTCCAGTGCGGAGCGGTCCCGGGAGACAACGGGAGGGAGCCACAACGACTTCGATCCATGCGGATGACACCAGAAGGTGGCGACAGGTGGTGTCGCAGGTGGCGGACTGGCTAAGATGAAGGGATGATGCCGTTCCGGTGTGGAGCGATCCCGGGAGGGAGCCACGACGACTTCGATCCATGCGGACGACACTAAAAGGTGGCGACAGGTTGTGTCGTAGGGTGGCGACAGGTTGTGTCGTAGGGGACCGACAGGGTCAGAAACAGGGCCGTTCAAGTGTGGAGCGATCCCGGGAGGCAACGGGAGGGAGCCACGACGTCTTCAATCCATGTGGATGACACAAAGAATGGCGACAGGTGGTGTCGCATGGGGTGGACTGGATGAGGTGAGGGGCTGATGCCGTTCCAGTGTGGAGCGATCCCGGGAAACAACGGGAGGGAGCCACGACGACTTCAATCCATGCGTACGACACCAAACGTGACGACAGGTAGTTTCACATGGGGCGGGCTGGATAAGGTCAGGGGCGATGCCGTTCCAGTGTGGAGCGATCCCGGGAAACAACGGGAGGGAGCCACGACGACTTCAATCCATGCCGACGACAGGCGGTGTCGCAGGGGACGAGCCGTTTAGGATGAAGGACTGATGCTGTTCAAGTGTGGGGCGATCCCGGGAAACAACGGGAGGGAGCCACGACGACTTCATTCCATACGCACGGCACCAAGGAAGGAGACGGGTGGTGTCGTAGGGGACACGGCGACTACGACCCAGCCCCCTACGGGACAAAAGGTGATAATAAAGACGAAGCACCAGGAAGAGAGGACAGCAGCCGCTGCGGCGGCTTGAGACAAAGAGATGACAAACCCATTGGGATTCCACTCTTATAGGTAGGATCGCGCGATCAGGTGGCTGAGGCGGCCGTCGTGAACTGTAATCTCAAGGCAATTAAGGACAGCATCGTTGAGGCAACAATGCTAAAATTGACAGGTATTGTACTTTGCAGCATAAAGAAATCCATCTTTGCTTCGGCCGTTAAAAACTGTGAACGTAGATGTCAACGTGTTTGGGATTTACAGAATCTTCGCCAAAGGGTTTAAAAAACACAGGGTTTCGCGGCTAGGTCTTGGCGGAGGGAGGTCTTCATCGAGTTCAAGGGGTTCACCTTTGCTGAGCAGGAGGCCACATTTCCATAAGAGATGGTAAGGAGTGTGACTGGATAGGCCTGGAAACTGTTTGTTGTTTGAGGGTTCTATCTCGTAGGCCAAATCCAAATCCAGTTGGATTCGAAACACCTCTCTCTTAACAGGTGCATCGTTGTCATGAGAAGGCGTGTACAAGAAGCAGTCAGGGACGATGTTTTCACTAAATCGGATAAAGGGATGCCCGAAGGGTCATCATCACGACAACTGTCACCAAAGTGTGCGTCTTGAATTTTCTTCTAAATCAGTACCATAGATTGAAGAATTTGAATTGAAATAATGCCGGAAATCAGGTGATGGGCTTGCGTCATGACGACGTGGGCTGTGCTTTCGTTTTCTTTCATTGTCGCGGCTAAAGTCTTTCAGTAAAGCGCGGCACATCTCAGTGTATGCAGGTGCCAACTCCAGTTTGCTTTTGGAGTCCCTTTCGTTGGAACGGTGAGAATAGCTTCTTTCGGATCGGGAACGAAAGGTGATTTCGGTTCGACGCTCGTTATGGGAACGAGAGCGGGAAGCATGGGATCGTCGAATAGCATGACTAGGAACGGCTTTTGGGAGGCAGAGAAAGTGAACGTCGTCTTTTTTCAAAAACGAAAGGAGGTGGACTCCGATGTCTTGGGGGGAGACAATGGGTGGTAGTATTGATCCATTCGTGGGTGTAAGGTTTTCCGTCCTTAGGTGGTGGAGAAGCCGGGGATTGAAGTCACGTCTTGCTCTAGCGACGAGTTCATCGATTTCAGTGCGGGACAGGATGTTGTCAGAGGTTGCCGTGGGTCGAGGAGAGTGGCTGCAGGACCGGCGGGACGTGCAGGAAGAAAGACCCATGGAGGCTCTGCAGCAATAGAGGGTCGCTTGAGTTTCTTGCTTGTCTTTTGGGACTTCACTGTTAACTTCAATTTGCAGTAAGATTCTTTCATTTTCTGTAGTTTCAGTCGAAGGAAATGAAAATCGGGGTCCGGAGTGGCCGTAGTCTGTCCTCACGGGATCAGAGAAGTATTAATTGTATTAACGGCGGTGTCATCCAGAGCTGTGAGAAGCAAAACTGAAAGAGTCGGGGGCCGTAAGTCTTTCGGTCGACAAGTGAACTGCTTCGCCAGTAGACGCAGATAACGAAGCTCGCTTGGGGAGATCAGAGCGAGAAGGGCAGATAGGGATAGACCGATATTAATATCGGTATTTACAGATATTATCGATATTTATTTACCGATACGACCAACTTCCGTGCGTGCTGGCTACTCCACCTCGCTTGTGAGAATCCTGCATAGCATCGCTTGTATCCCATGACGTCATCTGCACAGCAGCTTAGTGAATTTAACGTGTGTGCATTGCCAGATTCAGGGCGGCTTCTTAGGATTAGGCCTATCTGCAGTGTATGTTGGTTTGTTTTTCACAGTCGAAGGTACACTTTCGGATCTGACATCACTAGAAAAAAAATTTGAAATTTACTTTTCTTGCACACCAGTTTCATAATGAAGAAGTACGCGTTTGACTTTCTGACCCATTGACTTTTTTTTTAAATCGGTATCGATGTATCTGTATCAGTGTATCGGTATTGGATCAGCGTGTGGGGGAAAAATTGGCACTGGATCGGATCGAATCCGTTTTTTTTTGTATCGGTCGATCCCTAAGGGCAGACGTTGGTTGAGGAGCCTGACGGACCGGGGATGGAAGACGGTGCATCGTGTCAACAGCAGGGTCAGCCGAAGGAGGAGCTTTCAGAGCAACCTTGACTTTTAACCATCGCAGGGGAATCTTGCTTTCGGTCGGGGAAAAAACGACGCGTGTGTTCACAACGTAACAGGCAGAGAAAGAAATATGGACACTTTCGGCTCACGGCCTTTATTATGTAGGAGGAGTGCGCATCGTGCACTGTGGTTAGCGAGCTGGCTGTAGTTACACAATTTTATCTCTGGGGAAAAAGCATTCGAGAACAAGAATGTTAAATTTACAGGTAATTATCGGCAATAGAAAACAAAATGAACTAAAATACTTAGGGAATACCAATTTTCCTGCCATGAGAATGGCTTTTAAGACCTAGACGACAATTCTGAAACCCTGATAAAAGAACGTAAAGACCAGCGACGAAAAGCTAGCTTTGTTTAGCCCTGTGAACAAGCACGGCTGAATGGACCACACCCTGGCTCCAAGCCAAGACGGAACAAGATCAAATTGCCATCTATAACCTAAGTAGGCTACATGTGATATTTTAATAAATGAATCGCAGCATATGTATTTGTCTAAAGGGGTCAATTTACAAAATCTTATGCAACAAATTAAAAGTTAAAAAAAGTTTTAGGTAATACGATTTTAAAACAGATCCACAGCATCACTTACATTATTTGTTTAAATAACGCACGTGGGATCGCACTCGCAGACTTTACCATACTTGTTGCCCCACACTGCCATTTCATATAGTGATCAGTTAAGTTATGGTATGTACTGACATGTTTGGATCTAGTGAGTAAATCTTATATAGGCACTTTTCCTTAAGAGTGAGATGGTGGTAAGTTATGGTGTGAGATTTCCATTAATTGATTTTTGCTAAAGTTTGGGGCAGTTTGATTTTGTTTTAAACAATTAATTGGCATTAATTGTTTTACACTATAGAACCCATTTATTACGCAAATAAAATCTACATGAAAATAAGGAAGTGTCACTTTTTTAAAACGTCTAGATTCACACTTCGTTGACATCCTCAAACTAGACTGAACTCAGCTTCCATATCGAGACATTATTAAGAGTTGGCATCCAAATCTTTGTACGTGCAACACATTTATAATAAAACAAACTAGTAATTACTCTATAACTACAATAATGTTGAAGAATTTTAATAATTGAACAATAAAATAATTTCTTTTAAGTACAAAATTCACACGTAGGCAGAACCTTCAGTCACCTTTTAAACTGGAATAATTTCATTTGTTGTAAGTTGTTGAGCATAAATGTTTAGATTTTTCCATGTTGGGTTCCAACTTTGGTTTAGTTTGAACAGTTGAATCAACACGCTTCACAATTTTTCTTTTTACCAGCCAGGACCAGCTCTGAATTACAGTAAATCCTATAAATATTTAGATAGCGCCGGTACTTTAGTTTATGTAAGTACTTTGGATGGCTGTTTGGCTCAATAATAGCGTTTAATTTGCTGGGTTCAAATACTTTATTACAAACAGTGACTTTATAGTTTTTTTTTTTTTTTGTATTGGTGGGCAAGGTGGCGCAAAATCAGTCAAAATAGAATCTAATTTTCTGGAATGAAAACCCTATTTTGAGTCCGAAAAAGTGGGTCCTATTTTTGACCTTCCTTTGGTGCATAAATTCAGTGTGTATCCGCAATTCGAGATTTCCTTTGTTGTAATCAGGAATCAGGATTCACATGTACCTAAAAGTAGTCCCAGGGGAACGAGAAAATTCAATAACAGACTAATCTGGTTACAATGGATCAGGCCAATTTTTTTAAAAATATTGGGGCAAAACTTTATTTCATTGGACTAAAAGAAAAAAATATATAGTGTTGCAGTGTTCTTTATCTCCAACTTTGTGTTTCTTAATGGGTTTAGAAAAATGCTGCCAAATATATAAAATGGATAAAAGAAACAAACACTCTTTTGAAAATCTTTTAAGTACGCAATTCTGGGGCAATATTTTTGGTTAATTTTTGGTCAGTTTCTGGGGCATTTGGAGAATTCTCGGCCCTGCTGTGTGGCATCCTAAGTTTTTTCTCTTTTTTTTTTTTTTAAATAGGAAGCCGCTTTCTTTAATATCAATTAGCTCTCACCCACAAAGATCTCTAGACAGACTGTTTCGCCCTTGTTTGGGCCCATCAGTAAAGAATACGTGGAGGAGAGCTAGGCTACGCTTGCTAGGGCAAATGACAAGGGCGAAACGAATACGGTTAGGTTAGGTAAAAATTGTCCTAGGCCTGGGTGTCAACCATTCAGTTGATTGGAGCCCCAAACAAGCAGACGTTTCTTCTCTTTCGCTTGCTGAAACCGTATTCATTTTGCCCTTGTCGCTTTCTTTAGACTCAAGAATTTGATTTTTGATTAAAAAAATTCTCCCCTATTTTAAATTTTTTTAAAGAACTTCCTTGCAGAGCCAAGTGCGACCAGTATGCTCAAATTGGGGCCAAATTGGTCAAGTTAACAGTATTCTCAAAAGTCAGTTTGTGACAAAGTGGGGTCAAACAGGGGGTCTCAGTGTTAAAGCCCCAAACCGTGGCCAAGTGGGGGTCTTGCGTGACCAAGTGGGGTCAAACTGGGGCCAATTCCCAGACCGTGATCAACTCGACCCTTGTGTGGCCGAGTTGCAGTACTCTTTAAGTCACATTTTGTGACCAAGTGGGGTTAACAAGGGTCAAGTTGTTTAACCCCCGAACCGTGGCCAAGAGGGGTTCTTGTGTGACCAAGTCTGAATATTCTGAAGTCACGAATTGTGATCAAGTGGAGTCAAATTGGGGCCAAGTTGATCCAGTCCCAAACTGTGGCTAACTAGGGCCTTGTGTGACCAAATTGTAATATTCTTACGTCACAGTTTGTGACCAAGTGGCATCAAACAGGGGTGTAGGTGTTAAAACCCCAAACCGTGGCCAAGTTGGGAACTTGTGACCAAACCTCAATATTCTTAAGTCACCAACTGTTACCAAGTGGGGTCAAACTGGGGCTAAGGTGGTCAAGTCCCCAAACTATGACCAACTAGGGCCTTGTGTGACCAAGTTGTAGTATTCTTAAATCACAGTTTGTGACCAAGTGGGGTCAAACTGGGGGTCTAGGTGTTAAAACCCCAAACCATGGCCAAGTGGGGGTCCTGTGACTAAGCCTGAATATTCATAGTCACCAGTTGTGACCAAGTGGGTCAAACTGGGGCCAAGTTTGCCAAGTCCCAAACTGTGACCAACTGGGGCTTGTGTGACCAAGTTGTCATATTCTTAAGTCACAGTTTATGACCAGGTGGGATCAAACAGGGCGCAAGGCGATAGAGCCTCCAACTGTGGCCAAGCAGGAGTCTTGTGTGACCAAGCTTCAATATTCTGAAGTCGCAGTTTGTGATCATTTCGGGCCTATCCTGGGTCTACAAATTGCAGGCCCCAAACTGTGACTTTCTTTGGGCTTGTTGGGGCCAGTCAGCAAACACAGGTCACAATTTGTGATCAATTGGGGTCAAACGAGGGCCAAACACTATAAAAACCCCAGATTGTGACTTAGACTTGGGATGTAGTGGGATCAACCCTTCCGAATGTCAATCCAGTAGCAGTCGCCACTTGGCCAGTAGACCATACCAAGCACTCGCCATTTCACAATTTTTACTCGCCACATACCAAATACGTCTTGTATGATAAAAGGTTTCTCTAATTTATGCATTAACAAAATTGTGCAATTTTCTTAAACTCCAGTATTAATGCAGAAAATCCAGTTATATAGCCCAGTTATATATACAAATCTGAGCATAACGACGCAAACCGTTCATTTTTAACTTATGCGGTTCCGAAGATACCCCTTTTTTAGTGGCATGCTCTGTAGCTTGTCGCCGATTTGGCGAGTAAAGCTAAATTCCAAGTCGCCAACTGTTGATTACCGCTCGCCAAATGGCGAGTGGCGACCGACATTGGGAGGGGTTGAGTGGGATCAAGCATTGAAAACCTCAGGCAGTGAGGTCTGCTGTGCCCAGTGTGTGATCTGTTTGGACCCTTGTGACCATTTCGTGACTTAAAATGGGTTCGTTTGGGTTAGTTTTTGACCAAATTTTTCTGTAAGGGTTCATTGTCCTGCTCAAGTACTTGGGGAACGTGGAGGAGTTATTGATTGAACAAGAAATAGATAACCTTAAATGTGCATCACGTATTACAGAAAGAAACTTGTAGAGAACAAAGATCCATTACCAACACAAAAATCAGCCCAGAACTGTAGGAATTACACCAACAGTAAAATGACTATGGCAGCCACCTAATGGCATGTCATTCAGAGGTTAAATACCATTTTTCGAGAGAGTTTCTATAATCTTTCTAGTCACATTTTCGTTCTAGTTTTTGCATAGTAACATTTTTGTTGCCTGCTAGTTTATTTTGTTTCGTGTGTGATGCCTGTACAATTTACCAATGGAATCACCTTGATCACATTTAGCAAGGTAACTTGTTTCCTGTTTAATCAATAGCCACTCCTGCCCTCACGCATGTTTCATGGCACTTGGACTATTAAGCTGAATCCAACTCAACTGATAACCCTGCATATTAGAGTGCTACTTACTACCCATCACTATTCACTGACAGCCACAAAAACGGAAAAAAAAAAATTGTCTCGACCATAGGTAACCCAATTCTGGCTTTTTACAGTACCTGTTCACACCACTCTGATAACGGACACATGGTACACTTCTTCGTTAAGGAGATTTTGATAGATACAGGCGTGGATTGCTCCTGTTTATCTGTTATTATAATATTGCGTAGGCTACAATGACTGGCTATCAGCAGTTTGCCCAACCTCAAGTCAAGTCAGCACGCAGTGTTCATATTCTGAACGATCACAACATCGTAGCACACACAATCACGATCATAAATAGTAGCACACACACACCTTATCATGCCACCTGATTGAAAACCTCTGATAATAACGGTTTCTTGGTTTTGTTTTGTATTACATTTATTTCACGGTGTTAAATTCAAATAAAACTTTAATTGGATGAGCAGCGAATATCATACACTAGATTATAGTACAGTAAGCCACCTTTATGCACTTACATTTTGAACAATGAAGTGATGTGACCTGGCTTTGAACCAGTCCAACATCACGTTACTAACATACCGCCTTTACCAATATGACCACTTGTCAGCTGCCATACCGAACCAGTTATTAAGGTCACAGTCGTGACCAGCACTCCATTCGACCGAATGTGCTTGGTCATAGGCAAAGGAAAGGGAATACAACTCAATAATGCCTATTACTGAGCACATTCGGTTGAATGGAGGCCTGGTCACGATGATTGTGACCTTCACCTTTTGGAGTCCAGCTAATGGACTGGTTTGCCGATTTGAAGCAGTGTCACATCACTTGAATAAAACATAAGTGAATAAAGGTGGCTTACATTACAACTAATGGAAGATTTTCCCTGCTGGCTTATTACAATGTACCTATAGTATATTTACAGCGATTTATGTCTCTCTATTTCTCCTTCGTTGAGTCATATGACTTGAGTGTATAGTCCCTCTCTCTACGCTCGGTCGGTTGAATGGAGTCCTGGTCACAATTGCGACCTTCAGTGAATTATCTTTATGCCAGTGTACAAGTGACCCAATATTGATAAAGGTGGTAAGATCGCAGAGTATCGTCACAGGCCTGTGGATGTCTGGCATCTGGACCAGGCCTGCGGCCCACTAGTGAAACACTACGATAGTCGCCCACTGGCAAGTGAAAGTCGTCGACGACGATGATTCCCGACCAGTGATGAGACTGCTGCCTTGAGGTACAGAGCGGCGAAAGGGAATGCCTCTTGTCCATGATGCTGCTATCTGCCGGCGGCTGCCGAAGATTGATGTCGGCTGGGTTGTCGCCGACTGGCCTGCTGGAATCTCCTCACAAAAAGCAAATGGCTCCCAGGAATTTTGCCAGACACCCGTTGCTTGGAGTCGGCGGCACGATGGTTGTCAACAATTGGAACCCTCGATCGGCGACAGGATGGATGTCAATGGCTGGAACAACTAACTACGTGGCCTGGCCCAGCCTGGACACACTGTGATAACGGTGCATATTAGGGGTTGAACGAATAGGGAAACAACATATTTGAATATTCGTCAAAAAAATAATCAAATATTCGTTTTATTTTCCCACGTTTAGGCCCGATTCTCCCCCTCAGAAATAAATCCGTTTTTCATTGAATACCTAAGTTTTATTTAGCCTGCTGGCAATGCAAGGCGTACGCAATATAACCACAAGTTTAATTAAATCTACTAGGGAAGGAACTTGCAAAGCATACATAACACAATCCCTAAAAAAAAATGATGAATTATTGACTCTAGTACGGAATGGCCACAATTCATCAAAGTGGTTTTTCTTTCACGTAAGCGACATCATCTATCAACTGGCTACCACGGCCCTGGTTGCCTTCCACATGCTTTATTTCTTAAATGTTTCAGTGAGAACTGCTGTGTGCATCCATAATCTTTTCTTTCCCCTCCCCTCCCTCCACTTGCAAGTGAGCAATCCAAAAACGCATGGATCATTCCTACTACCGATTGGTTGGAGGGAGGGGGTAAGGGAAGAAAGCATAGGGCGAACTGACTGGGACTCGAGAAGCCCATAGGAAAACTTAAAAACCAACTCAGAAATAAAAAAAAAAAGTAAAATTGCACAGAACTTTTTTTTCCGAATATTCGAATATTCGTCCGACCTTTAGTGCATGTAAATGCTGCATGGTGCCTTGCGGCTTGAAGGCACTAGCGGCTGCATACGCGACGTCCTTGAATTGAGGTGCATATTACTGAGCCTAGCTAAAGTCCCTAGGGGGGGGGGCCGTAACATTTTTCCTAACTGGCAGTATTCTCCTTCTTCTCGACGATCCTGGTAAAACTGCCAATACTCATTCGCGAATGAGACCTAACCTAACTCTGTTATGATTTAAACGTGCTTAGTTTATTCATGCAGAAATCAGAATAAAAGAAATCGATTTCAAACATATGCACATTTATTTATGGCAGATATCACAACAAGTTACAGGTTAACTATTTAACGTTGAAGGTAAACAACTTTCGGTTGGGTGCACAACTTATGGCTGGAACCAGTTAAAAATAGTTTAACTCAATTTTCAAGCATTTTGCGATGAAACAAGTTATGATTTTGAACAAAATCAAAAAAATATTATATTAATTCTTCTTCCCTTTACGATTTTGGGTCGGGAAAAAAATTAATAAATTATCAAGGTTTTTAGGAACCCGTGGACCTCACACTAGCTTGTCCTCATTCATTGCGTAGGCTAAGAAATGTTTGGCTCAAGAGCTAGGACTAATTGTTATTAATCTTCTTGGGGTCTAAATCATTTTAGGATCCCTTCCCCCTAAGATCTTATTAGCTAAAGTATCTTCAGACTACATTTTAGTTTAAGTACTTTACAAAGTTAAAGCTTACCAAGTCATGGTACTACCGCGACTTCTTTATCTTCAGCTTATCCGCTACTTGGCTAAGCGCGCGCCTACTCTAGGAAAGGCATAGCGTCCTGCCGATCTGCAGTGGTTTTGGGACCAAGATTACAAATGTCCGTTTCCTTAAATACAGAAATACAGTGCCTTCACGCGGGCGGACAGGAGAGCTCAAGGCTTCTCATTTGTTGAAAACCTAACTCAATTTCATAAACTGCATTTCAATTCGACGATTGCCTTGAGGTGTTTGCGCCTAAGGCGATTATTGGCTGGCTACATGTTGCAATCCTAAAATTTCCAGTGATCGGCAACTTGACTTCAGGGAAAAAGCGTTGTTCAAACGCCCACACTTTCTTCAAGACTGAGAAAAGAGCATCCAATCATGCGAGCATCCCATTGGCCAAGCTCGTGCCCTGTGATTGGCCAAAAACGGCTCTCTCGGATCTGGTTCCGATTTGACGATCATAGGGTCAGCAATACTAATTTCAAACTGACATTAATTTATTTTTATTTTACAAATAATAATTCTATGCAATACTACGAGTTAATAGCTATAGGTCTAAAGCTCGATAAATGAAAAATTCCAACTCTAAGTGAGTTGACACGCAAATCTAAAATTCACCATTGGCAGTAGCTAACAGCTGTTACTAGCCTACGAGCGCGACGCTCTTGCCATTACGTTACGTGAACCGTGTCAAATAACGAAGCACTAAACTATAAGTTTAACCTAGATTAAAATATCAATTTATATTTTAAACTAACTAGAATTTTATTTAATTCCCAAACTAAAAGATTTCGAGATTGGTTCCAATCCAACCGCATTTGTACTTACAGTTTTCTAGCTCCAAGCTGAAATACATTTCTATGGTCACAAATGCAATTCGTAAAAACGGCCGGCACAAGGTCGATCTTCTTTTCAATGACAATATTTAACAATATTTACATTTTTCTCGAGTGGAAGGTTACATGTCAACAACAAAGGTTACATGTTTTTATCCAAACGAATCTGACATTTACCTTAATAAACATTAAGTAAATTTGAAGGGTTTTACAGAAAATCACGTCACATGGCTTGTAAAAGCCGGATGCACCTTTTAAGAAAAAAAAGAACCACGTAAGTTTTCTTGGCATGCATTTTAACAAGTGGGATCCAAGTTACATTAGCACAAAATAAATAAATGGTATTTTTATTTATTTTAATGAACCAGCAGCCACAACAGACTACTAAACTGAGTAGCCTACCCATATTTCTGCCGATACGACATACAAGGAAGATCGTCAGGGTTGCCAGGGGTCCTTACACACAAAAATATCAAAATTATCGACCATCCATCGTAAAAATATCGACCAAATATCTATTGAATAAGACCTCGTCAGACATACACGAACTGAAAAAAATGAAAAACCGCAAATGCAAGCAACAGTCACCAAGATACGTGATAACGTTTGGTCTACGGTTATCGAAAACACAAAACAATTGGTTTTTACGGCTTATTCCCCCCCCCCCCCCCTCCCCCGTCCAAATAAAGTTCTAAAACCTGGATCGTTAAAATGAAAAGTTTCGTTTTTTTTTAATCACTGCTTCTGATTACAGGGAACCAAATATCCCTCCGCCCCCACCCCCACCCCCCCAAAAAAATTCTTGCCCACAATGGTACCTCCGGTAACGGTAAAGAGAAAATGCGGGGCATCATTCATGCTGTAGAGCAATTCGTAAGAGTTCGTTTTTCGAAGTGAAACCGGAACTTCACATTTATAACTGCTTTCGCGTGGAGACCACGACAAATCACAATACTAAAAAAAAAAATACGGTAATGTGACTTTTTGCAATATATGTATTTCAAAACTTAATTATATCGACTTTTATCGACATAACAGAACTTTATCGATTTTTAACGACTTGGAAAAAAAATAACGACCAATTCGATAATTATCGACCAACTGGTAAGCCTGAAGATCGTAGTTCCTGGAGAAATAGTAGCTAAACAGAAGAACATTTAAAAACAGGCTAATCTGTTACAGGCCAGTAACGAACCTGAATTTAGGAAATAACCAAAGCCTTCCCACACCACGAGGGGAGGGGGGGGGGGCTTTGCTTGAGTAATAAATTACGATCTTCCTTACACGCACTTGCTCAGTCGGCATCAGCTGGGAAGTCTTACGATTGCTGCAGAGGAATCAGGTGACCAAAGGTAGCCCCAATATCTAATAGATTGTTGACAGACGGCGACTATAGATCTCCACAGCAATTGCTCCCACAAGTAGGTAGGTGAGCACAATTTCGTAGCTCTGACTGCAAAGCTTGCTCAAGCATTTGTTGCATAATAGTATTAAATTGGAAGAATCTAATAAAACTAAACATTTTATAAACTAGCCTATTAATAACGTTGCTCCTGTAATGCGTAGACTTTCAAGTTTTTCTCTATAATGTTTATGGGCAGTGTCGCAGTCAGAATCGAACCATATCATATCTTTATTCTTCGTTGTTGCTGCAATCAAATACTTCTAAATAGACATTTTTGAACGGTACTGCTTTTTGGTAGCAAGCACAAACACTTAAAGCTCATAAAAACAATAAATCATTATTTACACAAAATTCATATTTAACTATTTCTTTCACTGCCCAATTTACCTCAAGTTTTGCGCTACCTATAAGCTCTGTCCCACGCCACTATCGCGTTCACCGATTCCTTTTTTCTCTTGGAACTCGTTCAGGTTTAGTAGTGAGCGGGGCAGGAGGCAGGGTTTCCTAAAGTTGAGTATTTTATGATAAGTAAAAACCAATTTTATGTTTAAAATTACATATAGTTTGCTCTTGAATCCACAAATACACTCCTTTACATTTAACTGACTTTGTCCAATACGAGGAAGTCGAACCGATCTAAATCCTTACTATAGCCTGGGGTTTCCTGTCCAGCGAGCTCCTGCCATTACATCAGGGTCTTGGGATGATAGGCTCAGGCTGACGGCATCTCTCAAATGAGTACGTCAGCTGCAGAGATCCATGATACTGCAAGGGCGCATAGTTCCAATCTTTTAACGTCCTCAGGATGTCAAGCGCTCTTAATAGTAGAGCAGATTCACTGGGCTACTTTAGGTCAAGTTTTCCATCCATGAATGCGTCACTGGTCATATGGGGGAACATGAGTGTAGGCTCTATTCCAATTCGTCCTCTGTGACCGAGATTGCCGATGCTAGCCCAGGTAGAACATGCAAGTTTAGAAGGGACTTTGCAGTCTTTTGACATCTTATTCCCCGACAGTGCTCTCAGAACCTGAATTGGTTGACTTCATGGATGTAGAACAGTATCACGTTGCTGCAGTCTGTAACAATGTTATGCACTGTTTGTTTCTGGGTAATGCGCAGGGACAAAGAGTTTCTGAGATTGTGCGACTTACAAAAAAATCGCAGAATCACGAAGCCTTTTTAATGTAAACTTTCTTTGTGTTATGATGACAGTTAGGGATAATTTTGCGCAGCGCTGAAAAGGTAGAAGAAAAAATTCTCCTATAAAAGCAAACATCCTCGTAGAAACTCGTGTATTTTTCACAGATTTCACAAAATTTGATGTGAGACAACAAGAAATGTTTCAATTCGCGGAGCGAGCAATCATCCGGCACAACACTGAATGCCGTTTGATTTCAGGTTTGGGCTAAACATCACCGCATCTAATCTATGGATTGAACAGGATCATCCTGCAATAGATTTCAGAATGCTGTTTCGTTCTCCCTGTTTACCGCCTCCTCCAACCCTCTCCAATGTCGGTCACTACTCGCCATTTGGCGAATTAAAATCAATCGTTGGCGACTTGGAATTTACTCCTACTCGCCAAAACGGCGACTAGCAATAGAAAATTGCGCTCAAATAGCGATATCTCGGGAACCGTAAAAGCTAGAGACGAATGGTTTGCGGCGTTATGCTCAGGTTTACAGGGGCTATACAACAGCCTTTTCTGCGACAGTACTGAGGTAAAAGAAAACTTTACAACTCTATAAATGCATAAATTAGAAAAACCATGCATCGTGCAAGATGTTTTTGTTATGTGGCGAGTATAAATTCTGAAATGGCGAGTACTTTTTAAGATCTACTGGCCAAGTGGCGCCTGCAACTGGAATGACATTCGAGAGGGTTGGCCTCCTCTGTAGGCCTAAATACTACATTTGTTTTCTCCGTTTTGCATCCAACGATGAAGCGATCACGCCGATCAAGGAAATTGAGGCACATTTGCCTGTAAATTTTTTGGTTAGGCATACCGTCTTACTGGTTGAGTCAATCTATATATCTCACAACTTGGCCTATTTGAAAGTAATCGAATGTTTTTTGTCGCATTTCTATATCGATCATCTCCGACTTAGCATGATAAAAAACCATGCAAGACACAGGTGTCTGATGTGTGGTCTGCATATTCCAAAGGAGTGAATGAGCCTCTTAATAATAATATGGTTGGAGGTGATGTCGTGTAATCCGCAGAAAACCAGGACAATCTCCGCAACGTAGTGTCCTTGGTCGAATAGGTCAACGAAGAATCTGGTTATGTTTGTCACCGCCGAGATGCAGGGATCCACATTCTTCCTTGAACCACTACCCCCCCCCCCCCCCAACCGTCACTTCCATCGTTATACACATTGATAGTGACAAGGAGACTGTATAGCTTCACAGTTGCCCCTTCCTATCTCCATGCGTGAAGATAAAGCATCTGCGGGAAGGGATGATGTACCCTTCCATTGTGTTGTCAGACAAGGCCTTTGCGTGGACCGTGGTGCTAGATGTATTGGTTTTTCCTTTACAAGCTCCAGTTGGTTCACGTACCATGCTGCCCACTTAGAGGCTATTAGGGAATCCTGGTGACACGTAGATCTTGTCCAGCACTTGCAGGAAATGAATAGACCATGAAAAGATACACTGATATGCAAGTCCATTGAATATTCAGTGCCTCAGTTGCCTTTGTTCTGCTGTACGGAAACGGTGACCCCTAAGTGTCCACTTGTTTGCTTCTGAATGTTGCAATTAGGTCTACCAGGGGTTTTTTCCAACTTGATATTGCTTTGTATACAATGAGGAGAAACTTCCGTTCAACAGGTTCATTCTAGTGCGTACAGGATGCCAGGGACATGCACAGTCCCACGAGAGGGTAGGGGCAACTTACTTTTTTTTCTAGGTTTCTGAGGACCTTTTTTTTTTGGATGGTGTTTTCACCTCTTTTTAACTCCCTCATGCGAAGAGGGGCACCTCTTCACAACACTTTCTTAGCTGTTATCCTTTTTTTTTACGGAAAAAGGCACTTCGCCATGAGGGCTGAAAGATTTTGTCAAATGTTTCCAGGTTTACATAATGATTGTTTTAGTGGTGTTGTAATTAATACAACAATTTTTTTAAGTTTGAGAAAATTGGTCTGCAGCCATGCTGGCTGGTCTGTGATGCACGTGCTCATCAGACCGATTCTGCTACAGACAACCCTTCCGAATGTCAATCTAGTAGCAGTCGCCACTTGGCCAGTAGACCTTACAAAGCACTCACCATTTCACAATTTATACTCGCCACATACCAAATACGTCTTGTATGATGCAAGGTTTCTCTAATTTAACCTATGCATTAACAAAATTATGTAATTTTCTTCAACTCCAGGATTAATGTAAAAAATCCAGTTATATAGCCCTTATAAATCTGAGCATAATGCCGCAAACCGTTGGTCTCCAACTTATACGCTTCCAGAGATACCCCTTTTTTAGTGGCATGCTCTGTAGTTAGTCGCCGTTTTGGCGAGAAAGGCTAAATTCCAAGTCGCCCACCTGCTGATTTCACTCGCCAAATGGCGAGTGACGACCGACATTGGGAAGGGTTGGGTACAGAGCCTTTGGCCATGCTGGTGTTGAAATGAAGGGCATTTTGTATCCTTCTTCAATGAATAAGCTTACAAGAATGAATGTGTCCTCCGGAACTGGTTCCTATTCCATGAAATGGGAATCCTAACCAACCCCCAACCTGTACGCTTGACGACTTCCCTGCCAATTGCGACCTCCTCGGCCCCTGCAAACTCTTCTCTTTGTAATGTCGGCTTGCCGAAAAAAGATTGGAGAGGATACATGACCTCCAAAGATCAAAAAACTCGTGGAACATTTTTTTCCCTTGAGCGCTTCCAAACGCCAAAAAGACCTCGGTCTTTAACCATCAGCCATATTTTTATTAATGGACAGAAACGGCCCATCTTGCAAATGTTGAATAGGGTGGGAGTTCCAGGAAGACGGAGAAGGTGGGCACAAGTGAAGCTGAAATTAGGAATGAGTGAAAGAACAGGGTCCACATCAAGGAGATTGTGAATAAGTTGGTAGGTAAGTATCATGTCGCCATGATGAAAATGATCATGAATGTAGGTAAGCCCAAGTTTACATAGGCGACTGGAATAATGCAAGGAACGAATGGCGCCACACCTTTTTTTAAGGCAACGTTGGCAGTTTTCAAGACGATTAAGTGAGTAAAGATTGTAGGGACGACAAATTTGGGGCAATAATCAAACACTAGGAAGAGGAAGGTTTTATATAAAATACCAAACAGAGAGGGTGTAAGGTTGGAGAAACCCTTCAGTACAAAATGGGCTTTACGAAATACTTTGGAGGTGACATTTTCAGTGTGAATATTGAAATTCAGAGCGTTAACAATATGGATCCCAAGGTCAGGATGACTAGCAACATGAGTGATAGGCTTGCCATATAGATAGTAAGGAAAGTGCGGATTATTATGCCCAAGGTAAAGGATGTGGCATTTTTCAGTATGAGAAAGAAGGGGATTGGTGCACAACACGTTGGATGTCTTCTTGAAGTAATTTGCAGGGAACAGAGTCAGAGTAGATTTTTAAGTCATCAGCATATCAGGCATTAGGAGAACGAATAACAGAAGGTAAGTCAGAGATGAAAACATTGAACAGGAGGGGACCAAGAACGAAGCATTGAGGAACACCAGAGGTAACATGAAGCCAATGAGCGAAGGAACCACGAAGGACGACCTGTTGCTGCCTAAAGAGTAGGTAGGAGTTAAGCCTGGAAGTAATACCAGGAGAAAATCCGAAAGGTACCGCCATTGTTTCGCGCGGAACAACTGAAATTAATGCCGATAGAAAGAGCTGTTCTGTTTGAACTCAGCCGACGGAAACCCACTGAGATAGCTCTGTTGGCTGTGAGTAGCTCAAGCATCTGACGGCTTTAGGGCTATTGTGGGCTGTTCGCTTATTAGTTATTTAAAGAAAAAAAAGGGGAGGGAATAGTCGACATGGACTTGTCTTCGAATCTACTCGAGCCAAATAACTTCATTTGAGAATGAAGATTGTTTCGTGCAGGTACTTCCTTGCAACAAACGCATTTGGCTTGTCTCTGGATTCAGCTACGGCATGTGCACGAATTTGGGCAGCCAATATCTATCAGTAACGTACTCACGACCGACATTGGGAAGGGTTGGGTACAGAGCCTTTGGCCATGCTGGTGTTGAAATGAAGGGCATTTTGTATCCTTCTTCAATGAATAAACTTACAAGAATGAATGTGTCCTCCGGAACTGGTTCCTATTCCATAAAATGGGAATCCTAACCAACCCCCAACCTGTACGCTTGACGACTTCCCTGCCAATTGCGACCTCCTCAGCCCCTGCAAACTCTTCTCTTTGTAATGTCGGCTTGCCAAAAAAAAGATTGGAGAGGATACATGACCTCCAAAGATCAAAAAACTCGTGGAACATTTTTTTTTCTTTAGCGCTTCCAAACGCCAAAAAGACCTCGGTCTTTAACCATCAGCCATATTTTTATTAATGGACAGAAACGACCCATCTTGCGAATGTTGAATAGCCCAACACTTTAACTAAGTCTTCAGGAAGCCAAACTTCAAGAATTCCATACCGAACTTTCACAATCGCCATTTGAAAACAACTCCAAAACTACCGCAGCGCTCCTTCATCATGGCCGCCATTATTGTAAATTTGTACTTTGTATTCTCGATTTTCATTACTTTTATTTTAGGGCAAAAAGCCCAAAGACATTAGCTTAGTGTTTATTAGAAGGGGCTTCCTCTACGAAGGTACTTAACCTCGTATTTAATTGTACAGACAACTTTGTAAGTGTGATATTTTTTATTGTGTTGAACTGCAGCAACTTTTATGAAAAATTTCCACAGCGATCGTCATCTGTCCTTTAACTTTGAAGTTATTTATTCGACTTAAACTTAAGTGCGTTACAGCATTCACTAAGCTAATCTATTTATTCTTTTTATGCTTTATTAATAAGGCTGTACCGAACAAGAATTTTTCAGCCGAACCAAACCAAACCGAACAAACTTTAAATAAGCCGAACACCGAACACTTCCGAACCGAACAAAAATGTACCAAACCAGTCTATCTTAAACTAAATGTAAAAGAGCCCAGTTCACACAGATTCATCAAAGCACAAGTTTCTTAACAAATGTAGGTATTTTCCCATGGACTTGTAAGTCCATAGATGTTGAAACTCTGTTTAAACATAAAAAAAAATCACTACTTTTACATTTTGCCTTATAACTCCTGAATCATTAGAGCTAGGAACTTGTGGTTTGGACCAACAGAAAGCTGGCGAAAAAACCTTCAAAATGGTGTATTCAAACATCAAAATCCGTCGATTAGAAGTGAAAATATGTTCGGTTTGGTATTTTGCGTTTGAAAGGCCGAACACCGAACCGAACCGAACACCCTCTGTTCGGCCATGTTCGGTTCGGTTTGTTCGGTTCGGTACAGCCTTATTTATTAATAATCTTCTGCCCCCAAAACGTTACCATCTGTCCAAAGTATAAAGACATCGGCAATCACCGGCCACGAATTTTTGTGTATAAATGTTTTGCTTTAATTCTCTACAAAACCCGACTGACCCATCCGAATGTTACTACTAGCTTGCTCTGCTATTAAAACCTAAAGATATTTTATAAAAAAGATCTGTTCCCATGCAATCCGAAAGTCAAACTGTGCATAAAACTCCGAATCCGCAATCCCCCCCCCCCCCAGCCAAAACTAGTTGTGGTGTATAACACTGCAGTTTTCAGCTTGTAAAATTTAATAGTAATACTTTATGTATTACCCAAACCAAAGTACTAAGCTTTAACCAGAGCCTACTCACGTTGCAAACATGTAAATATTCATTCCATAGTCAGTATTTCAAAGTAAAGGCCTATTTCCCCAAGTTCACTTGAGTAAAACTCAAACAGGCCTATCTTTACATGTCCCTACTCCTTCAAACGGCTCTGCACCAAGTCCCTTTGTTCAACCGACTTCTTCTCCCACTTTCCATTGTTCCCCTGGCCCTCAGCCAATCAGACCCCCGCAGCACTCCTCGGCGTCCGCGCCTTGGTCCAGAAAATCAGCTGCTCCAGCATATAAAGCCCCAGTTGCCCTCCCTCTACAGCTCAGTCAGCACAGATCTCTCAAGCTAGAAGGGTCACGCCGGTCGGGAGTGAAGATGTCACGTCCGTGGGTGCCATGCCGGGCAGAATGGTAGTGGTTGTAAGTAACTAGTTTAACTTTAGAAGTTTATCTTTAGGACCCCCCAATTCTAAATTTATAGTCTAAATTAAATTAACCTCTAGCTTAGAGTCTTTACGCTGGTAAGCCTTATCGGCATTGCTGGTCTTTACCTCCATAATGTTAGAGTCGGCATCTCTTTCTAAAAAGCCAGTTTCATTCTTTGTTCATTTCTTAAATGTAAACAAAGGGACGGTTTGATCCTCACGAGGAAAAATAACTGTTGGACGACTTGAAAACTACAGTTCTCAAATATAGTTGTAACTTAGCGGACGCGGTTCAGCTTGCTGGGTATTCCTGGATAGGAACCCAAGATAAAAATGCTTTTTCTTGTCTAAATTAAGTGTTTAAGAATCACTTCGTTGTTCTTGTTGAAAAAAAGTGAATTTCTAATGTAAATTCTGTTACATTGTTTTTGCCAAACTTGTCAAAAGCTGAACTAGTGAACTAAATGTAAATGTGTTACCTTTTTATTATTCTGATGTTTTAAAATAAAAACCAAGAGTTTTTAAACCTCAGGTTCGTTCCCTAGTAAGATTAATTGTTTTTAAGTATAAACTATTATGTAGCTCTTTTAGCTTTTATACTTCGTTTAAACAGTTAAATAATCCACCGTTGGTGGCAGTGTAATTACCAGTAGCATTAAGGTTCGGCCTAGAATAGGACACCGACGCTCCATCCCCCAAGCCTGGACTGTAGCCCATGCTGTGTTTATCGTCGTAAAAAGTCGTAATAACCACAAAACCTGATGCTAAGACGTACTCGTCAACCAAGGATGACGGGGGCGCTACAAGCACCTCGGCCGTCGTAGCGTCCGCCGCTACATCTTGAATTGAAAGATGGGGGGGGGGGAGGGGAAGAATTGACATGTGTCTCCTGATCCCTCCATTGGTCTTCTAGACCTCTGGAACCCTGCCTGAATGTCTGCTCCCCTTTTTCTGGGGACCTTCTCAATGACTGTTGGGGCTCTCTAAAGAGTGTTCGGCTGTGCATGGTTTTCCCACGTAGGTCCCATTGTTTATGCCAAGTACCTTTGTGCTTAGGTACCGGCCTGACGTTTGTGTTTTAACCCCAGTGTGACATTGAGGAGATCCAATGGCAGTCCTGATCATGACATGGAATGAAAGCAGTCAAGAGCTTCCCTTCGATGTCCCGTGTCATCGTTGATGTTCACGGCAAACGGAAGCGGTGCGGCGAATCACAGGCGAAAATTTAAATCAGTTCTACATTTATGTTCTTGTGGTGGCATTTGGTTTCTCAATAGTTTAGGATCTTCACGAGGGTGTGCAATGTTAGGATTTCATTTCTGAAGGCGGGGAAAAAGGCTACTTCAAAAAAAACCAGCCCTTCAAAAGTGGATCAAACATTTTAAAGAGAGATTAGGGGGATGGGGGACTGAACAATTTTGGAAGGTGTCCACCACAAACTTCCAACCTCGCCTCCCCAGGTGGCAAATTCTGAGCGGACCCTTACATAATCACATTTTTCGGTCTTTACGTCACAACAGGTACAGTAAAAAAAAAAAAAAAAATTTGTTTTTACGTGAAAGGGTTATGGAGCTATCAACACAACGCATGCCTAATCATTCTTTGACTAAGTTTTCAACGATATTTACACAAGTTTAAGAATGTCACGAAGGTGGTCTTTTTTTTAAGTCATTCCGTTCCCCAAATCTGCACCAAACAATAACAAAATTAGCAAAAGTTCCGTATATTTTTCATAACATTCAAATTATGCACCAGTGGAAAACTGATGTAGACTAGCCTAGGTTACTTACATACCTACACATAAATTTAGGTAATTATGCAGAAAACATGATTTTGCCGCTAGCAACCAATTTAACCTACCAGTAGGCTACGCTCCTTTTGTCGTTCCGGTTCCGGTTTTAACAAAAGGAGCATACTGCTAGGTTAAATTGGTTGCTAGCGGCAAAATCATGTTTTCTGCATAATTACCTAAATTTATCCCTAAACTGATTATGGCAAGGCTGACACTGTTAACCTTAATTAAGATATTGGCTTGGCTGTCTCTAGTCCCGGTGACGGGATACATAATTTAAAGACTCGGGTAGGACTAAGCTTACCGGTGAATTTGTTGATAACTACAAATCTTGTTAAGGAAACTTAGTGAACATATCTTTAACTTTAACTTTAATAACGATTGCTCCATATTGCCTTCCGGCTGCATGGAAAAAATACAGTAAATTACACAAATACAAAAATAGAAAACATTAACAAGCCAATGTATGTATACATGCGTATGAGATAAATAACTATGTTAGTATTTACAAAAGAGAAAACAATTTCAACAATTGTAACAATTTCATAACAGATTATATACTGCACTAATCGACAACCAACAGGAATACATTAATAGTACGTTCCCAGGCTAGTTACCAAAAAAAAACCCAAAACATGAACAAGAATTTTACTCCTCATAACTCATTTTCCCTTTCCTTCTCATTTCCCCCTTCATTCCCTTTCCCCTCCCTTTAAAAGTGACAAAATTGGGAAAAGCCAAATAGTTGGAAGCCTACGTAAAACGAATACATGGCAATAAGAGGAAATACGTAGTACAAACCACGCATTCGCAATGGCGAAGGCTCAAGCAAAACAACAAAAGCAGGTGCAGACAAAGCCAAGTAAATTTAAGAGTTGCAGCACGTCGCACGTGATAACAGCAAGTCTAAGGTACAACATGTCAAAGATGTACTTTAATATTTTAAATAAGGCATGCAATGATTCATTCATGTCAGTTACTTTAAAGGCTCAGGTAGGACAGGAAATGGTTGCCTATGAATTCACATTCGGTAATAAATTACCCTAAACTACTCAATTGCAAAAGAGGAAGAAGGGGGAACAACAGGCTGTTTACAGTTTGGTCAAACGCTATAAGGGGAGAATTGCCAGTCCGTTTGTTCTGCAACGTATTTATCTAGCCTGTTTTTAAAGATGTTGGGATTGGGGGCCTCAACTACCGACGCAGGCAAGCCATTCCAAATAGAGATCATACGATAGGTAAAAAAAACCTTTTGCTAGATTTGTATTGACCTTGGGGCGTAGTATTTTAAACGGATGCCCCCGTGTTGCGGAATAGTTAGAAAATGAAAATAACGTGTTGACCGATGATCCACCCAAGTTACATTTTATAATTTTGAAGAGTGTTATGAGATTACCTCTTGAAAGTCTCCACCAAAGAGATGTAACGGCGGATGCTACGACGGGGTAGGTGCAGGTAACATCGCCGCTCGCCTGGTGTAACTGGATCTTCTTACTATTACTTTTGGGTACTTTTTGTTTCAAATAAGCACAACAGCTACAGTCCCGGCGTAGGGAATGGAGCTACACATGTCCTAATATTGTAGGCTAACTGTAATAATAAGCGGTAACGCTGCCACCAAGGTGGGAAAATTAGGCTAGCTAAGCTAAGTTTAAGAGAATTGTCTTAATTTCTTACTTCTAGCGAACAACGAGCGAATAAACTGACGGACGTTTAAGAAAAACTCCTGGTTTTTATTTTAAACAAACATGAATAAAAATATCGCACTACAAATACATTTGGTAACTTTACACCTAGTTTAGGTTATAAAATACAGGGGGAATTTACATTAAATTCGACACTAGAACCAACACGAGGTTCACATAAAACAATTTCAAATAGAAAAAGTGAGTTTGGTTAGGCACAAGGGGATTTCGCAAAAGAGCCCTCTAAATTACAAACAGCCTCGGCTGATATATAATAGTAGACCTGGTTTACAGTTTTGTTTCAACGTGTATACAGCAAAGCATTAAACCTCCCAGAGTTGCTGTTGATAAGTCAACTCCTTAAATTATAGAGCCGCGGCTACCTATAAAGTGGATCCGAGCATTTAAGCAATGGAAACCCCACGAAGATCAAACCGTCCTTTGTTTACATTAAACTGCGTTTAAAGAAACGATGAAATAAAGCTGGTTTTTAGTAAGGGACCGTGAACCCTTAAATTATGGCTGCCAACGTCCGAAATGCCGTTTGGCTTGACACTCCATAAATTTACTTTCTAAAGCTACGAGGTTTAGTTAAAATTAAACTATAAATTTTGACGTAAAGTCCAAAAAATAAACTTTTAAAGTTAAACTAAGTACGATACGAACCACTACCTTTGCCCGGCATGGCAACAATCGGACCGCGGCATCTCCACTCCCGACCGGCGTAGCGACCTCTAGCTTTGAGAATCCTTGAGCTGTGCTAACGAGTGTCTCTGGGTTTGGGGTTATATACTCATTACTGGAAGTCGGCGCGGACGACCGGGGTAGCTTGAGCGCTCTGACTGGCTGACGGAATTGAAGTAGTGTTTTGGTTGGCTGGATTCGAATTGACAAAGGGAATTGCCGACTTGAAAACTTAGAGGCCTGGCTTTGAATGTGCAAGTGAGTTTTCAACTCATAACAACGTGATTTTTAGGCCTATTAAAATAAACTACGACGTTAGGCATCGCAACTATTGAAGGAGTGGGGGGGGACGAAGTGTAATGCACAGAATAAACATTTGACTTTGGGAAACGGATTGCTACGTACAAGGCATGTTTTTAACGAAGGAAAGCTAGTTTGTTTACGTTTTTAGAGGTTCGCTACGGTCGGAGTTTGGATGGAGATGCTATAAAAAATAAACATAAAATCATACACTGGGTCCATAGAAATAGACAAACATAAACATTGGAGCTCCGGTAGGGTTCATGGCAAGAAGTTAAGTTTACAAAAATGCATTAAGTGCACAAATCAAAAGATTAAATATTCCAGCTAGTTTTTAAAGGGCTAAGTGCAGTTTAGGTTAGAATTTAAACGGGTTTGAACATCGGACATTTTTCATAAATAAACAAAGTCGTCACCTGTTAGAAATAAAAAATATCGTATGTTGACAACATCTAAAACACAACTAAGCTGAAAGTTGTTTTGGCTTTATGCCTA
>JAHWFP010212632.1:0-14597 GCA_023313725.1 Lithobius niger | reverse complement strand
ATTGTGTATCATCACAAGGCCACTCTTTAATGCAGACTGCTTGCTTCGTTTATCCTTTACCTTGTGATTTCTTCTTTACTTAGATTTCATCTTCCATTCTTGGCACTTTCATGCGGCTCCTTATCGGCGCTGCAGGTTTCTGTCAACGACTGCCTCAGGGTTGAGACTGGTTGCCTCCCCTCGACTGCATCTTCTGGCCAATGAACTTCTGGTTTGGTTGTGTCTGTGCAATATCTACAGGGAGGTGTTGACCCCATTAGTGTAATTCTCACCGACTATTGGCAGCTCGAGTTTTTTACCTGGTCCTGTCTGGGTACAACTGGGCTTGGGTCTCCGCTTCTCCTTGTTACTACGCACAAGAGTTGTTTTACTCCTGTCATTCGTCAGCCCGTACCCCCTGTGGGTGTGGTGTAAGGGCATTTGAATGCGTGCAAATTGTTCAGCTCCTTTAATTTCACTAGTTACTCAGTCTAGTCTTTTTCCTGTTGCTCAGTGCAACAAAGGCTGAACTGATTTCTGGAATTTAATGATTTTGAATTAGTGAGCGTTTCCTTACACACTTGACTTTAAATAAAGTTTAAGTTGAGTTCAATGCCGACGCCGCCAGTTTCTGCTGTTAAAGTAACCATGGCGCCGACTATTCCAAGTACGAAGCTTGAGGAATTTGAATCAAGTCTTGAAAGTTGGCCAATGTACTTTGACTTATTTTTTCTGCCTACGACGTGCCCAACGACAAACAAGCTTTATTGCTAACAAGTATTGATGCGAAAACGTGTGGGTTGCTCTGTGACTTGTGTGCACCCAGTGAAAGGTGGTTTTGGAGCATCCAGGTGGGAAGCCATGGCTCCAGAAGAGAGAGGGACTACCCAAGCCAAAGCCAAACGAACCCAACCACCAAAACCTCAAAGCACCCCAGAAGCAGTGGGGAAGGAGGACGAAGGCAGGCAACTGGCTTCACAAAACTGAAAAACCAAAAGTTAACTAAAAGTTATAGGCACACACATTAAAGCAACAACGTGGAAGCCCACGGAACAAAGGCCAATGGGCAAATCAGAAAAATTAACAGAGTTAGATCACAGCAATAAGGGGGAAAAAAGGTAAAAACCCCAACAACCGCTGAGACCGCACACCAAACGAACAAAGAAAAAGGGGGATTGAGAGAACAACAAGCATACCAACCCACACAAGAACCCAAAGAGCCCAGGAAGCACAAACAAGCCTGGGGTGATAGCCCGTGCCGGGGGAAAATACCCTGCACGAGAACTGGCCCTCACAACGCTAAGACAGGCGGCCCCCCTACTGGGGTACTGCACATACACTGACCCCCCCCCCCCCAACCCCCCCAGTGGGGTGCCGGCAATCACAAGAGAAACAAGTGGCAGACACGCCGGGCCACACTGACAAAAAGGCAAGCAAACCCAACCCCGACATCAATCCCTAACTGGATCTAACACAATTTCACAACTCGATGAACTCAGGGAGAACAGACTCTAGGAACTCGTCACAGAGGTCCCAAGCAAATCCCATGGGGATAACTTTAAGCAAAAACCTAGCCCGCACGGCTTCCCGAAAGGGGAGATCGCAATGACGAAGAACATGTTCCGAGTCCTCCTGTGGGTGGGTGCCCACACTCACACTCCGGGCCACTTGTGTGCACCCAGTGCACCTAAGACTAAAACTCTTATTGAGATAAACACTCTTTTGACAGGTTACCTCAGTCCTACTCCATATTATCTGTGTGAACGAGTAATATTTCAAAAGAGTGGGCAGGTTTTGGATGAGTCAATTTCGGATTATATTACGGAGTTAAAGAGGGTCACCCTCCACTGTAATTATGGTCCGAAAGATGGAACTAAGCTGGAAACAATGCTGAGAGACCGTTTCGTGGTCGGGATTTTTAATTCCAAGATATTTAAGGCTCTTTTGGCGCTGGATCCAGCCACTGTGACATTTGACTCTGCTTGCAAGTTTTCGCTCTCGCAGGAACTTGCAGAAAAGAACGTAACTCAGTTTCAGAGATCGTCAACACATTCACTACAAAATAAACATCCTTTTGAAACTAAAGGTAAAAAGTCGAACAACAATGCTATTACGTGCTTCTGTTGTGGCCGAGAAAACCATGTGAAAGCAGTCTGCAGGTTTAGAAAGTATAAATGATCAGCCTGTCAGTAAATGGCATCTGCATAGTTCCTGACATATGTGAGTATAACAGCCTATTAAGTCAAAGATTGCCTTAATGTCTTTCTTTGTTTTCAGAACCGATAATTCTATTATTGCTCTTACTGGCATCTGCTGGCCACTACATCCTTCTCCCACTTTACGCCCCAAGAATTTAGCTTGCTTCATTCCAAATAGACATTTCTTTTGGTTAATCATCAAGTCAGCCTTCATTTCGATGTCAAAACTTGTCAGGTGAGTCATGCCTGACTCAAACAAGAACACACCCAGCACCTGATCAAATCCTTAATTCGATCTTCATACAGCTCAAAATTCAATGTGCACTGACCTGCTAGGGGTATTATGCTGGGGACTGCCTTGAGAGGGGAGCTCCCAATACGGGGGAACATCTAGCCAAGCCAGAGACCCATCCACCTATAACGCTAAGTGACGAACAGAGTCGCCGCTGGGACCGTTTTCCACAATACACCTAAATTCAGTGGAGAAATAAGAGCCATCAGAATCAACAAACAGAATTAACATGAAAGAAACCTGCACAATCAACTTCCTCACAGAGCAAGGGTGCAATTTTAAAAATGCTCCCAAGGGACTAATTAAAAAAAGCCAATATGTTAACTTTGAGTAAAGTTAGCAAATAGAGTTAAAAGTAAATCAGACTCTTCCTATATAAGGAAGAATACCAAAGGATTAAAACATTAAGTCGGCTGAACCACCACACTACACACATTGAACACACACATCAAAAGTCGTGACCTCTCACAATTTTATTACACAAGATGTGAAAAGCAGCACTAAACTCATTAACACATGTGAGAAGGTGCCCTTCATCAAAACCGCTAGGAACAGTAGTGAACCAAAAGGTGGGCTTTGCAGCAACCCTCCTATCCAATTTAGCGTCCATATGTTTTGGATTGTGTCACAGATGTCCACATTCGTATGAAACGACGTTTTGGAGACCAAATTTACCGTGTCCGGTGATGAATTGGACTGTCTTAGTTGGAAAACGAAGCTCATAAATCCGGGCCGTAGAGAAAAAACGGAAAACAGCACGACCATTCCTAAAAAGGTCCATTGCCACCTCCAAGCTAAAATGTCCAAGCGAATCAGAGTTCTTCACACAACTAGCATGTAAGGGAGATTTTCAACAAATTGGTCCTCAATGGTGGCTTTAGCATTAGTATCTGCCAATTCATTTCCAACAATGCCATGATGTGCCTTGATCCACCCAAGCCGACCCACAGATCTTGACAGAAGTGTTCAAAAGAGGAGAACAGCAACTCCGACCTTAAGAGTGGGGGAGGACGGAGAACAGTCGATCTTAAGAGTGGGGCAATCGTAACTTACTCAGTGACCTGTCTGCCAGTTAACTGTCCAGATTTCCTTCCAGCATCCCATATTTGAGACTCCCATTCCATTCTACCTGTGCTCCTTTCTTGGGGCAAACATCACCCGAATTAGCAAAGGTGGCATGTGGCGGGTCAGCAACGGGCAGGCTTCTCCATGCAGAAAGTGGAAGGCAAATAATGATAGATGGACTGTGGAAACTCCGTCCAGGGAATGAAGTAGCTGTCCTTTTCATAAACTTTGTTGGAATGAACGGAAAAACCATCTTCGTCATCGTAGGGAGGGTTGTTGGTCTCCATTTGACGATCCCCAAAACGGGTGGGGGGAATATGCTGTTCTGTGGTGACAAGAAGCTACCTCACGATCATCAGAAAAACTAAAACTAAAAAAAAAAAACATTTCTGACCACACAACTTAGGCACAGGGGGTCTGAAGTGTCCATCACCATTCAACTCCTGTCCAAAATGATAAGAGCACAATCGTCGTGTTTTTATGGCTGACGTCACCTGGCGATGTTTCTTCATCACCACGCCTCGATAGGAGGTGTTGAAGATGTGGAGGTGTGGTGATGTGGAGCTGTGGTGACATGGAGACGTATGGCAATTGGGAGACAAGGCGGTCCCACTCCCTAGAGACGCAACGAGATGTCTCTAAATCTGGCAATGGTAAGTCTCTCACACCGGCCCCTGTCGATGGGGAGAGGTCGCATTCTCTCAAGGATCCCTGGTACAGTGTTCCCGGCGATGGTACGTCTCACACTGGCAAGCTGATGATGGCGGGAGTCTTATGATGATGGGCATTGCTTCTTGCTACGATGGTACGTTGCGATGAGTTTTTCCTGGCAATGGTATGTCTTTCATGCTGGTGGCCTGACTTATGGAAGAGGTTGCATTCTCTTCATAGGTGTCCTGGCTCTAGGGTCCCTTGGCACAGGTCTCCTGGGAGCATCCACAGAAACTGCACAAACCATATTCCTAAACCTTTGGGAACGGTCATGATTTATTGCTGGGGAGAGGTCATAAATTGTTTGGACCTTCTTAAGGGGGTCATAAATTTGTCAGGTCCCGTCAAGGGGAAAGGTTCAAAAACACACTGACCAAACTCGAAGAAAAAGTAAATTTAGCCTCAAAATGGCACTTTCAGCAGTCAAAATATCCAAAACGCCTCAGCTTCTGGCAGGCTAGCCTAACCTAAGCTTGCGTCTGGGGTTCTGGGGCTAGCCCCCCAGATCTCTATGATGCGAGTGTTTACAAGGATTTGAAGCTATTAGTACCAATACTGCAAGCAGTGGTGCAGCTACGTTAGGGGTGGCCGGTGGCGAATTAGCCCTTGGGGGCTCCCTACTTAATATACAGGATGGTCTACAAACAACACACTAGCTGAAAAATGTTTAAATCCACACGTTTCTATTTTTTATTTATGTGAACATAGGGGCCACTTTTTTGTGCTCCAGTCAAGAGGTCCCTATCTTCACTTTTCTAAAAAAAAAAACTTGGAAAAAGTTTAGATTAGAGAAATTTTTTAGCTTGTGACCTTTTTACGGTCCACCATGTTTTTTAATGACTGGGTTGCTCGAAATTCATTTTTAAAATTCAGTTTATACCTAATTAAATAGCTAGTGTACTACAAAAAAACCTTTTTAAAATCTAATTCTTTTCTTTTGGAGGGCCTCCTGAGGCTGGGGGCTGGTGGCATTCTGCCACCCTGTAGCTACGCCGCTGACTGCAAGTATAAAGATTTGTACAAAGAACATTGTAGAACAGCCTTGGAACCAGGTTTCTTGGCTTCTGTCTTTTAGGTGCTGACAATGTTATGGATGTGGACACACAAGCAAACAGTGTGTTCATCATACCGGTACTTATTATATGAATCTCGACAAGAGATGGGTGTAAGGAACATTTTATAGAACATTTTTAACCCAACATGTCTTTTCGTTAAAAACAAGACACGTTTCCTCACAACTAATGGTAACTGTCGGTGTGGAGAGCTACATACTTAATTTGGCTACATCATTAGTCTTCGCTACAGGAAATCATCTACAGTCTCGATAGGTATACGAAAAGCGCATTTTTTGGGGGGTGGGGGATCGCATTATTTTTTGACTTTCATTGGGAGGGTCAAGATTTTTTTTCAGGGTCTCGAAGGGGGCAGAGGTCATTGAAAATTTGGTGGTCACATTTCATTTTTGCCACCCCGCCCTTTCCCCCAGCCATAAATAATAACCGGTCCCTTAATACAAGGCTCCTTTTGGCAGCCATCAGTGATAAACTCCTGGAATACCCTTCCTTGTGAAGTTGTGCTCTCCCCCCCCCCCCCCAGCCTGACTGTATGCAAAGGTAGCCTCTACTGTTTTCTTATGTCGAGGGGTATATTTTTGTTATGTTGTTATGTTTCGTTGTCTTTTACTGTACTTTTCTTTCCTTTTGCGTGATTGGGCAAAGGAACCAAAGCAAATAAAAGACAACCAAAAAAAATAAAAGAACGAAAGTAAAAAAAAAAAAAGGAATGAAACCACCTCAACAAACATGTAAAGCAGGTCAGTTCTCGTAGCCCAGAAATATACCTTAAACTATTTTCCCTTGTGCGGCCTATCCTTGACTACACTTCTGAATTTTGGTGTCCATATTTAATTAAAGATACGATATCCAATTTTGGTATCCATATCCATTTCTATCACCGATTGAAAACCGTCCGCAAATACCCTGGTGCCATCTAGCGGCAGGACTATTGTTGATGTGTGCAGTTTGCTCCCAGGTGAACGGGGATGTACCAAATTTTAACTCAGTAATTAAGAAGGCTCGTGGCTTGTTTGTTTCGTAAAAAGAAACGACATTATGCACTCCTTCGCTTGATGTAAGCGAGTGCTAGATAGTACTAGATACACTAGACGTTGCCATTTTCTGCCTTCTTTCAATTAGTAATAGTGCCACTTTAACGTAGTTTAGTTTAGTTCAAAATACGGCAAAGTCTATGACTTGTAGCCATGCCCCGTGGAGGAGTTAATGCTGCATCATTTGCCTGTCCAACATTGCCTTGAAGCAGTTAGTTGAGTTGGCCTTGCACATGTCGTCTGGAAGATTGTTCCACTCATCAGTAACGACAACAGAGAAAAAGTGTTTCCACGCATTAAGACTACTGTTTGGCTTGTGTAGCTTGAGGGTGTTCCCTCTTAAGTTAGTGGTGGTGGTCATCGTGAAGAACTCGTTTGGGTCAGTCAGTTTCTAATGTCCCTTGAGGATTTTGAAGCACTCAATTAACATGCCCCTCTTTCGTCCCTGTTCCAGAGTTGAGAGCCCAGACAGACTCAGCTGCTTCTCGTTGCCCACCTTATCCTTCATGAGTACACGCGAAGTGAGTCTCTGCACGCTCTCCAACAACTGAATGTCTCGCTGTAACCAGTGAGCCCATGCTATGCTGGAAAACTCCACAAGTGGCCAGATGAGAACCTTATGGACTCTAGCAAAGTTTTCAGGAGAAACCCTAGGTAGATGTCTGGAAAGAAAGCCAGCCATTCGTTTCGCCTTAACAGCAGCAGCAGCACATTGCTTACTTACAGACAGATCGGACTCCATAATAACGCCCAGGTCCTTAATTTGGTCGGTAGCCTTGAGAATCTTATGGTCCAGATGATACGGCTTTTTTACGTTTTTGTGCCCCATATGCATAACGAAGCTCTTCTGAGGGTGGAGCCTCATGCCATTGGCTGCGTACCAGGCTTGAAGAAGATTGATGTCACTTTGAAGCACATTAGCGTTGCTCCTTTCGTTGATCTTTACACAGTCTTTGACATCGTCTGCAAACTTTTAGCAGTCGCCTTGGAATGCTGCATGTGATTCACTTGTGTAAAGGGCAAGACTTCGGGCCGAATATGGAGGTTTGTGGCACACCAGAAGTAACAGGGAATCATTCAGAAGCTTCCCCATTGGCGATAACTCTCTGTTCTCTGTCTTCTAAAAAGCTAGAGATCCATCTAACCTTTTCAACACTAACCCCACGGGAGACAGGTCGTTGAGAAGGACGCCATGTACCGCCGTATCGAAGGTCTTTTCAACATTTGCAAAGAAGATGTCGACAGCCGTATCCTCCTTGACTGCCTTCGTCCATTGGTTCCTGGTCATGCACGATCTACCTAAAACAAAGCCGTGTTGAATGTCATCGGAGATGACAAGTTCATCAAGTTCCTGATTAAGTTCTGCCTGGAAGATCCTTTCACAAATCTTGCTTACAAAAGGGAGAAGACTCACTGGACGGTAGTTCAGTGCTGAAACCCCAGATCCTTTCTTTTTGTAGATGGGCGTGATGTTGGCCCTCTTTCAGTCTTGCGGTAACAGCCCATGACTGAAGGACTTTGATAGAAGCATGGCCAGTGGCTCTGCTAGCCTCTCGGCACATTCTTTCAAAAAATTGTTTGGGATGCCATCAGGTCCACTCGCCTTATTGGGGTGAAGGTTTTTCAGTGCAGCAAGCATCTTTGATTTAGAGATACAGATCTCGCGCAGTGGCACATGTACCAGGATAGGTACAGCCTTAGCATGAAAGACCGTCTGGAATTTGATGCCGAACTCATTTGCAACCTCTTTCCCATCTTGAATGGTGCGGTCTTGTGAGTTTACCAGACTAATGGTGCTCGATTTCATTTCCGTTTTATTGCTGAAGTAACCAAAAAAATCTCTTAGGGTTGCTTTTGATGTCCTTTATGATATCACGGACCTGATTCTGCGTATTTTTGCGTAGATGTTTCACGACCCTAGTGCTTTGTTCCCTGAATTTGCTGAAGTTCTCAAAACGTTTGGTCTTAGCAAATCTTCTCCAAAGTTTATGATTCAGTTTAATGGCGTCTAAAATGTTCTTCAGAAGGTTTTGATTGTTTTTATGCCTAGAAATGCTTTCAGCGACATAAGAAGCAACCAGCAAGTGAACCAGTTCCTGGAACTTTCTCCATTCTTCAGTAATGTTCACGTCTGGGGGGAAGATAAAGTCCCATTTAACATTCAACAGCTCCTCATTGATAGCTCCATAGTCAGCCTTGAAAAAGTTTCTTTTCACATCCCGTTTGGCGTGTCCCCTTTGGTGTGTTAAGAAGGTTCCATAATGGCAAAAGTATATAAAACCAGACAACAACAATTGTGTGTCCATAATTTGCTTTTGTTAATGGTTGAGTACTGAACCATCCAGAGAACACCCTGTTGATCAGCGTTCCCAAGAGATGGAAGGGAACACTGTCCAGAGCCATAAACATGTTCCAAAGTGAATACAATGTCAAACATGGATGGGCGTTGTCCTTTGACAATTCTCATCGGAAAGTCAATGAGCTGTCCTAGGTTAATTGAGAGAGCAAAGTACAGAAATTCCCGTTCGACCTGGCTGGTGCCACACTCAAGGACTTTGGTAGTCCAGTTGATTTTGGGCAGGTTGAAATTGCCAGCGCAAACACCATTCAGCTCTTGAAAAGGTTCAGCGAAGATTTAACAAAAACATTGAGGGACAAAATACCTTTCTCGTCCACGAAGATTTAAAAAACTAAACCTACCCCCGTTTGTTGGAGGCTGACCAGAGGAAACTTGATTACCCTTTTCAAAACTCTCGTGCTCAATTATAGGGGCAGCTCCTTCCAAACTTTCTTTACCTTCTTGGAATATTCTGCCACTAGAGAGCATGCATATAAATATTGCGACCTAATATACATAAACCCCAAACCCCTATAAATTCTTGATAAAACACAGACTAAGGGTTTCCTTTCCAATCGTATCATATCCTCAACCGACAATATATTAAACAAAAATCGACTTGAACTTTATATGTTTTACAGGCTACCGACTGGCAGTTTAGCCATTGGTAAAAAAAACAAGAATTCAAAGTTTTACCCTTATCAAAATTTAATAATATACTCCTCTGGGGTGATGAATTTTTGCCGTTTTTCAAAGGTTGTAGGCTGTAACCATTGTTGAAATTGCACACATGTTATCGTGAAATTGTGTATAGCAATATGAAATTTGTGTTAACTAATATTTACAGTTAAAGGCCTACATGAAATGAAACTCCTTGTCTGTACCAAGGTCTATACAAAGTTAAATTGTTATTTTTATAAGATGAAATTGTTTCTAAATAGGTGTACAGTATGTGTGAACGTATAATGGCTACAGGCCTATCTAATACTCCTCTTTTTATATTTATTACCTTGGTCACATTGAATCTATTTACAATGGTGATTATTTGACAAAAAAAAATTAGAAAAAATTTAATTGTCTTTATATATTTTATCAAAAGTGCATTGAAATACATGAGTTTTCCTTTTGCATGAAAAAAACAAGTCTTTTGATCTTTGTTACACAGCCTGAACGGCTAATAAAACCAGTAAAGTTTTTATTTGTTCTGATCTGTGAGCTCAGTGGCGTGTGCACAGACATCCGAGAGGGTAAGGGCAATTTTCAGTAAAAGGGCATGCTGAGGCTTTATTTTTCTGGGGAATCCCCCCTCCCTTTTTTTTTTTTTTTACCTTTTTTGACCCCTTTTTTTTTGGACTTCCTGGCTTTCTTTTTGCCCTTTTTAGAGCTCTAGGCCCTTTCTCCTCGCTGTGACATTCATTTTTCAGTGCAGAAAAGCAAAATAGGGGATGGTTTTCTTCAAAAAGGACAAAAAAGTGCATTTTTCCCAAAACGGGCAGGGGCAATCCTCCCAGACCCCTCCCCCCGTGCACGCCATGAACTAATAAGCTTGTAGCTTTCGCCTTTCATTTCACATTTTTGAAAGACACATGCGTATGTGTCGGAATGGTTCTACGCTCTAGCATAAATTCTTGGCTCTAGCAAAAGCAAATTATGGACACACATATGGCAAATTATGTTGTTGTCTGGTTTTATATACTTTTGGCTCTAGTCGTAGCAATTTTGGTCATGCGACGAAGTGCACTGCTTTTCCCGTTGTCTTTACATATATCAGAGGCATAGGTGGAAGGGCCCATTGAGATAAAGTTTTACCTAGGAAATTTGCCAATTTTATTTATATTGGGGTGCATTAATTTTAATGTTTTAATTGTTTCAAATTTACTGAAGTTAACAAGTAATATTCATTACTAATGGGTTTGCCAAAAAAAAAAAAACAATAATAAAAAACGCAGGAATAACCTGGACCTGGAAAGCATAATCGATGAAAAAAGCGTCAAAATGGCGGCCGAAGAGAGATCAGCTGTTGATGTAAAAGAGGCTGTGGCTTTTCTTAATAAGGTAGGAATAATATAAGAATGGAAATGGTTGTGATGTAACATTTTGGTGAGCGAGTTTCATACATTACCACCTGCCCATCACTATGTCTTCATAACTTAGATAAAATCCGTTGTTTCGTGTGATGTGTCGTCTCCTAGTGTATGCTGTAGTGTTACGTTTTGAGTGTTGAGTGATAACTGTGTTAGTGTTACTAGCTAGAAGGAGGTAGGCTATTGGTATCGAACGACATCAGTTACATGTGATGTGAGAGGACATCGTTATCTTTTGAAGACCAAAACTGTGAAGTAGATAATGGTTTGGCAATTTAAGGAATGATATCCCAGTCTCGTACTCGACCACCACCTACTGTTATTTCGTGTAGGTGTAACCTAAATTTAACAACAATTAACCTAGGATTAACAACTAATAATTCCAGGTGTTACACTGCTAAGGCTGTGCCTTAGGAATATAGGCTGTTCACTAAAATGGAGCTATATAATTTCCTCCAACAAAAACCTTCCATTTGAGCCAAATCGGCGCTTAGTTAGTGGTGGTGGTCTTCTGTAGAACTGTGCTTCCCATTTGTTGTTTTAGAAGGTGACTAATAATGATATACGTATCAAAACTGCCTCCAACTGGTGACTTGTTTCTCCACTTTGGTTTGAGCATGGGATGTGTGGTAACTCAAATAGGCGTGAGTCAAAATTATTTACTGAATGTTCATCTTGGTCGTATGACTAATTGTATCTGAATGCCGACAGGCTCATTTTGCTTTGGTCTGAAACAATATTATGAATTTAATTATTACACTATGACCAAATGTCTTATCAATTTTACACATACTCTCATGTGGATCTTCTGGTGCGACCTAAACTTGCCTGCCGACAATGGAGCGCTCTGTAAAGATCAGTGGTCATTGTAACAACGAAGCGGTGAATTCAAAAAATGCTTTTTTTTTGCAAGCAAACGTATACTTGTGATGAAGATGGGCGGGGACTGTCAATTGTTAACATCCATACATGACTGTCTCCCACTGAAAATTCAAGACAACCATCTTATTCATCTTTGAGGTTTACTTCCTTTTCTAACACACAATGAAACCAACACTGCGAACAGCTAAGAATTAAATAGGAGCTGACTCCGTACCACAAGAGCTGTTTGCCTGCACACTTTATTTTTGAGGCTTCTACCGCATCTCTTCAAATCTTGAATTTCATTGCATAAAAAAAATAAAACGCCTGATGTTTTAACTTACGTCTCAACTGGTAAACCATAGGGCCTACACAATTTTTTTTCATGGTCTTCATAATTTTGGAAGATAGGCCTACTGTATGTTCAAGATTAAATCAAAATTAAATTTGCCTACGCCGTTGAAATATCACTATACAATAATACATAATACATGGCTGTAGCCATTTATGTTTGTATGTAAAGAAATAGCTGTAGCCATGGACAAAACTCGCACAAACAAAAGAATAAAATTAGTATATTTTTCTGTAGTTCTTTTGTTTTTGTGAGTTTTGTGTTCTTTATAGGCATAAAACATAACGTTACATGGGCTAGTCAAAACTATTTTTTCTAGATGTTAGGCTACCGGTAATTAGAAGATCATATCAAAAAACAAAACTGGTAAAAGGGGCCGCCAAGTTCCGAATGGTTCGGCCCTTCAAAGGAGTGATAACACACCAAAACACTCGCCAAGTTAATCGCACCGCTTAATAGTTCGAAGGTTAAATGAAAACTAGAATATTGCTACTTTCGGTAGGCCTAGGAATGTTCAAGTTTTCATTTAACGACCAATGTATTATTCAGTGCGATTAAGTTGGCCAATGTTTTGGTGTGTTGATATCACTCCTTTGAAGGGCCGAACCATTCGGAACTTGGCGGCTCCTTTTACCAGTTTTGGTTTTTGATATGATATCAGTCTTTTTTTTTTTATAGATATACTCGTGCAGATGTATAATAAAGTGGCACGTCAAGAAGAAATTAGTTTTCAACAATTTGCTACTACCTTTTACGTATAGGCCGAACCATTCTCAACATACTTACCTGTTTATAGGTTTTTGGTTTGGTTTTAATTTTGTTGTAATTTGTTTTATTTCGTTAGTTTTGGTGTGTTGATATCACTCCTTTGAAGGACCAATCCACTCTCAACTTGGTGGCCTCTTCACCAGTTTTTGGCTTTGCTTATTTTACTATGATTTTACAGTTGGTTTATTTTTCGTGAATTGGACGTGAATACAATTTCTTTGGCAACGTGGTTTAAATTTATCATGCTACACTAGTGTGTGTCTAGGCACACACATCAGAATACACATTGTCATTGTCCGAACTTTGGCCGTCCAATGAGAGACGATGCCGACAATACTAACAATGGTTATAACAATATTTTCGTACTTGCGCACCATCCCACGCCATCACCGTTACACCCTTAGGCTCCAAACCATAAAAGAGTTTCGTCAATTTCATAGCTGGAAGCCTTCCCGTTATTTCGGTACCGATGAATAATCACCCTATGGAAATTAACATGGGGATGAGCGGACTAGAATTAGCTAGCTAGCTAGTTACACATTTACAACGTTATTGAGGGTAAGATTTTGCATTGAAAACAGCTTAGCTGGCTTTCCTGTACGAGTTAATTTTTGTCAGGTGGGTCATTGCTCGTGATTTCAACACAATTTAAGCGTTTGTACCACATTATTATTCTTATCCAAGTACCTGAAATGTGCTCAACTATGCTTCAGGATATTAGACACTATTTGACGCCTATTAGACACTGTGGCGTCAGGCTACAATGGTTTACAACCTCGACAATTGAATTGATGTGATGTTTGTTGTGATGATTGTTGCCTAACTTGGCGCGATACACTAGCGTGTGTCTAGATACACCCTGCATTGATCCGATTTACTCTGTATTATGCTAACATCTTATTATTTAAAATCTGTTGCCGATATGATATTGTACACTATCTCCTGTCTCGCAATGCCCAACCTTGGGCAATTAGGCAGTAAATAAAAGTTTTAAAAATTTAAGGATTTTAAAGTCTGAAGTTGTCATTGTTTATTTGCAGTATCCTCTTCTCAGCAAAGCCACGTGTGACAATGAAAAACCAACGCCAGGATATCTGTACCGAGATATAAGTAGTATCCTTTATATGCCCCATGGATGTTTACTTGGCCTAAGGAAAGCACAAACTAAATAATTCACAATATTTCAGCCATGCATGGTATTTGTTTTTGCCATTACTGGTATCTTCAACTTTGCTTAGCAGAACCCTTCATTGCGGTAATGATACGTGGCCTAAATATATTAATTTCTAGTTGCCCTACGGAAACATATATTACCAGTGTTGTTTTTGCATTTAAAAATGTCACATCGCTTACTTTGAAAATTCGAGTCCATGTTTACGTTTTGTACGCTTAGATTTCAAAGTAAAGGATATTTACCGTTCCAATATCCTTGCAAATTTTCGACAGTCAGGTTTTCTGGAGTTGGCGGGGCTCAGAACGACTGTCTTCATCAGGCTACCACATCACCGCTTACTTCGTCGTGAACGTTCGTCTGCTGCTATCGTTCGTTGGAATGCGGCGCGAGGCCAGGGCCTCCGAAACTTGCAGGCCAGTGCACCACTTCTCCCGTAGCAACTTATTAAACTCTCCTCTCAGTAGGAACTGAATGTTTGGGTTTGACGGTCCCTGGATATTCAACAGCACAGCCTTCTGTCGGCTGTGGTGTTGAATAGCCAGGGATTCTAGGCTTCTCAGATGCACATCATTGTTAGAGTTGGACTTGAGGAGTGTTACAGTGCCTTCTCAGTTGATTTGATGTCTTGTTTCCTTGTGGTGGACTGCTATGCCATTCGTTACAACTTC